>JASCZL010000156.1:0-21288 GCA_030035585.1 Dugong dugon
GGGAGAAACGCGGTTTCTGTTCTCCTTTAGCGATACACTCTGTAAAGCCCTATTCTCAGCTACGTAGCACAGAATGCCTTCCGGAATGCTGAAAAGGCTGAACGGCTTCAACTATTTGAAAGGGAGGAAAGTCATAGGCTTTATCCAGGTAGACAATGCACAGGCAATTTTCTTAGGCATGTAACACAGAGGGACATTGAAAAACCGAAAGTGAATCCTGCTCCGTTCTTCCCCAGACTGAGAGCAACAAGCTCTTGCTTTCTCTTTCAGGCAGGGAAGAAGCTACATGCTCGTGTTAAGCACGCAAGCTTTAGTCAGCCAAACTGAACCTCTTCTGCTGTCCACTAGCTGAAGGCAGGCAATCTACCTGTTTGGCTTTGAAAGGCAGTAGTACCTTCATTCCTGGTAGGCAAAATTCCCTTTGAAAACCAGGTCATTCAAATACTTGCTAGGCCTGCACTCTCCAGCCTTCTCCCAAGCAGGGAACATTGGAGAAAGCAGCTTGGGCTGGGAGGACTCTTTCTTCTCTCAAAACTGAAAACTTAAGTAGATTCAGTTAAGCAGCTAGAAGGAGAAGGCTGTCTTTTGCTTTCTCTTTCATATGGTGCATAGGAAACTGAAACATACTGCTAACCAAGTTTTTACTCAGGAGAACTACGGTTTTGCCTCCTACGCGTTCCAGAATGGGAGAAACGCGGTTTCTCTTCTCCTTTAGCGATACCGTCTGTAAAGCCCTATTCTCAGCTACGTAGCACAGAATGCCTTCCGGAATGCTGAAAAGGCTGAACGGCTTCAACTAGTTGAAAGGGAGGAAAGTCATAGGCTTTATCCAGGTAGACAATGCACAGGCAATTTTCTTAGGCATGTAACACAGAGGGACATTGAAAAACCGAAAGTGAATCCTGCTCCGTTCTTCCCCAGACTGAGAGCAACAAGCTCTTGCTTTCTCTTTCAGGCAGGGAAGAAGCTACATGCTCGTGTTAAGCACGCAAGCTTTAGTCAGCCAAACTGAACCTCTTCTGCTGTCCACTAGCTGAAGGCAGGCAATCTACCTGTTTGGCTTTGAAAGGCAGTAGTACCTTCATTCCTGGTAGGCAAAATTCCCTTTGAAAACCAGGTCATTCAAATACTTGCTAGGCCTGCACTCTCCAGCCTTCTCCCAAGCAGGGAACATTGGAGAAAGCAGCTTGGGCTGGGAGGACTCTTTCTTCTCTCAAAACTGAAAACTTAAGTAGATTCAGTTAAGCAGCTTGAAGGAGAAGGCGGTCTTTAGCTTTCTCTTTCATATGGTGAATAGGGAACTGAAACTTACTGCTAACCAAGTTTTTACTCAGGAGACCTAGGGTTTTGCCTCCTTCGCGTTCCAGAATGGGAGAAACGCGGTTTCTCTTCTCCTTTAGCGATACCGTCTGTAAAGCCCTATTCTCAGCTACGTAGCACAGAATGCCTTCCGGAATGCTGAAAAGGCTGAACGGCTTCAACTAGTTGAAAGGGAGGAAAGTCATAGGCTTTATCCAGGTAGACAATGCACAGGCAATTTTCTTAGGCATGTAACACAGAGGGACATTGAAAAACCGAAAGTGAATCCTGCTCCGTTCTTCCCCAGACTGAGAGCAACAAGCTCTTGCTTTCTCTTTCAGGCAGGGAAGAAGCTACATGCTCGTGTTAAGCACGCAAGCTTTAGTCAGCCAAACTGAACCTCTTCTGCTGTCCACTAGCTGAAGGCAGACAATCTACCTGTTTGGCTTTGAAAGGCAGTAGTACCTTCATTCCTGGTAGGCAAAATTCCCTTTGAAAACCAGGTCATTCAAATACTTGCTAGGCCTGCACTCTCCAGCCTTCTCCCAAGCAGGGAACATTGGAGAAAGCAGCTTGGGCTGGGAGGACTCTTTCTTCTCTCAAAACTGAAAACTTAAGTAGATTCAGTTAAGCAGCTAAAGGAGAAGGCTGTCTTTTGCTTTCTCTTTCATATGGTGAATAGGGAACTGAAACTTACTGCTAAGCAAGTTTTTACTCAGGAGAACTACGGTTTTGCCTCCTACGCGTTCCAGAATGGGAGAAACGCGGTTTCTGTTCTCCTTTAGCGAGACCGTCTGTAAAGCCCTATTCTCAGCTACGTAGCACAGAATGCCTTCCGGAATGCTGAAAAGGCTGAACGGCTTCAACTAGTTGAAAGGGAGGAAAGTCATAGGCTTTATCCAGGTAGACAATGCACAGGCAATTTTCTTAGGCATGTAACACAGAGGGACATTGAAAAACCGAAAGTGAATCGTGCTCCGTTCTTCCCCAGACTGAGAGCAACAAGCTCTTGCTTTCTCTTTCAGGCAGGGAAGAAGCTACATGCTCGTGTTAAGCACGCAAGCTTTAGTCAGCCAAACTGAACCTCTTCTGCTGTCCACTAGCTATAGGCAGGCAATCTGCCAGTTTGGCTTTGAAAGGCAGTAGTACCTTCATTCCTGGTAGGCAAAATTCCCTTTGAAAACCAGGTCATTCAAATACTTGCTAGGCCTGCACTCTCCAGCCTTCTCCCAAGCAGGGAACATTGGAGAAAGCAGCTTGGGCTGGGAGGACTCTTTCTTCTCTCAAAACTGAAAACTTAAGTAGATTCAGTTAAGCAGCTTGAAGGAGAACACTGCCTTTAGCTTTCTCTTTCAAAAGGTGAATAGGAAACTGAAACTTACTGCTAAGCAAGTTTTTACTCAGGAGAACTACGGTATTGCCTCCTACGCGTTCCAGAATGGGAGAAACGCGGTTTCTGTTCTCCTTTAGCGAGACCGTCTGTAAAGCCCTATTCTCAGCTACGTAGCACAGAATGCCTTCCGGAATGCTGAAAAGGCTGAACGGCTTCAACTAGTTGAAAGGGAGGAAAGTCATAGGCTTTATCCAGGTAGACAATGCACAGGCAATTTTCTTAGGCATGTAACACAGAGGGACATTGAAAAACCGAAAGTGAATCCTGCTCCGTTCTTCCCCAGACTGAGAGCAACAAGCTCTTGCTTTCTCTTTCAGGCAGGGAAGAAGCTACATGCTCGTGTTAAGCACGCAAGCTTTAGTCAGCCAAACTGAACCTCTTCTGCTGTCCACTAGCTGAAGGCAGGCAATCTACCTGTTTGGCTTTGAAAGGCAGTAGTACCTTCATTCCTGGTAGGCAAAATTCCCTTTGAAAACCAGGTCATTCAAATACTTGCTAGGCCTGCACTCTCCAGCCTTCTCCCAAGCAGGGAACATTGGAGAAAGCAGCTTGGGCTGGGAGGACTCTTTCTTCTCTCAAAACTGAAAACTTAAGTAGATTCAGTTAAGCAGCTAAAGGAGAAGGCTGTCTTTTGCTTTCTCTTTCATATGGTGCATAGGAAACTGAAACATACTGCTAACCAAGTTTTTACTCAGGAGAACTACGGTTTTGCCTCCTACGCGTTCCAGAATGGGAGAAACGCGGTTTCTGTTCTCCTTTAGCGAGACCGTCTGTAAAGCCCTATTCTCAGCTACGTAGCACAGAATGCCTTCCGGAATGCTGAAAAGGCTGAACGGCTTCAACTAGTTGAAAGGGAGGAAAGTCATAGGCTTTATCCAGGTAGACAATGCACAGGCAATTTTCTTAGGCATGTAACACAGAGGGACATTGAAAAACCGAAAGTGAATCCTGCTCCGTTCTTCCCCAGACTGAGAGCAACAAGCTCTTGCTTTCTCTTTCAGGCAGGGAAGAAGCTACATGCTCGTGTTAAGCACGCAAGCTTTAGTCAGCCAAACTGAACCTCTTCTGCTGTCCACTAGCTATAGGCAGGCAATCTACCAGTTTGGCTTTGAAAGGCAGTAGTACCTTCATTCCTGGTAGGCAAAATTCCCTTTGAAAACCAGGTCATTCAAATACTTGCTAGGCCTGCACTCTCCAGCCTTCTCCCAAGCAGGGAACATTGGAGAAAGCAGCTTGGGCTGGGAGGACTCTTTCTTCTCTCAAAACTGAAAACTTAAGTAGATTCAGTTAAGCAGCTTGAAGGAGAAGGCGGTCTTTAGCTTTCTCTTTCATATGGTGAATAGGGAACTGAAACTTACTGCTAACCAAGTTTTTACTCAGGAGACCTAGGGTTTTGCCTCCTTCGCGTTCCAGAATGGAAGAAACGCGGTTTCTGTTCTCCTTTAGCGAGACCGTCTGTAAAGCCCTATTCTCAGCTACGTAGCACAGAATGCCTTCCGGAATGCTGAAAAGGCTGAACGGCTTCAACTAGTTGAAAGGGAGGAAAGTCATAGGCTTTATCCAGGTAGACAATGCACAGGCAATTTTCTTAGGCATGTAACACAGAGGGACATTGAAAAACCGAAAGTGAATCCTGCTCCGTTCTTCCCCAGACTGAGAGCAACAAGCTCTTGCTTTCTCTTTCAGGCAGGGAAGAAGCTACATGCTCGTGTTAAGCACGCAAGCTTTAGTCAGCCAAACTGAACCTCTTCTGCTGTCCACTAGCTGAAGGCAGACAATCTACCTGTTTGGCTTTGAAAGGCAGTAGTACCTTCATTCCTGGTAGGCAAAATTCCCTTTGAAAACCAGGTCATTCAAATACTTGCTAGGCCTGCACTCTCCAGCCTTCTCCCAAGCAGGGAACATTGGAGAAAGCAGCTTGGGCTGGGAGGACTCTTTCTTCTCTCAAAACTGAAAACTTAAGTAGATTCAGTTAAGCAGCTAAAGGAGAAGGCTGTCTTTTGCTTTCTCTTTCATATGGTGAATAGGGAACTGAAACTTACTGCTAAGCAAGTTTTTACTCAGGAGAACTACGGTTTTGCCTCCTACGCGTTCCAGAATGGGAGAAACGCGGTTTCTGTTCTCCTTTAGCGAGACCGTCTGTAAAGCCCTATTCTCAGCTACGTAGCACAGAATGCCTTCCGGAATGCTGAAAAGGCTGAACGGCTTCAACTAGTTGAAAGGGAGGAAAGTCATAGGCTTTATCCAGGTAGACAATGCACAGGCAATTTTCTTAGGCATGTAACACAGAGGGACATTGAAAAACCGAAAGTGAATCGTGCTCCGTTCTTCCCCAGACTGAGAGCAACAAGCTCTTGCTTTCTCTTTCAGGCAGGGAAGAAGCTACATGCTCGTGTTAAGCACGCAAGCTTTAGTCAGTCAAACTGAACCTCTTCTGCTGTCCACTAGCTATAGGCAGGCAATCTGCCAGTTTGGCTTTGAAAGGCAGTAGTACCTTCATTCCTGGTAGGCAAAATTCCCTTTGAAAACCAGGTCATTCAAATACTTGCTAGGCCTGCACGCTCCAGCCTTCTCCCAAGCAGGGAACATTGGAGAAAGCAGCTTGGGCTGGGAGGACTCTTTCTTCTCTCAAAACTGAAAACTTAAGTAGATTCAGTTAAGCAGCTTGAAGGAGAACACTGCCTTTAGCTTTCTCTTTCAAAAGGTGAATAGGAAACTGAAACTTACTGCTAACCAAGTTTTTACTCAGGAGAACTACGGTATTGCCTCCTACGCGTTCCAGAATGGGAGAAACGCGGTTTCTGTTCTCCTTTAGCGAGACCGTCTGTAAAGCCCTATTCTCAGCTACGTAGCACAGAATGCCTTCCGGAATGCTGAAAAGGCTGAACGGCTTCAACTAGTTGAAAGGGAGGAAAGTCATAGGCTTTATCCAGGTAGACAATGCACAGGCAATTTTCTTAGGCATGTAACTCAGAGGGACATTGAAAAACCGAAAGTGAATCGTGCTCCGTTCTTCCCCAGACTGAGAGCAACAAGCTCTTGCTTTCTCTTTCAGGCAGGGAAGAAGCTACATGCTCGTGTTAAGCACGCAAGCTTTAGTCAGCCAAACTGAACCTCTTCTGCTGTCCACTAGCTGAAGGCAGGCAATCTACCTGTTTGGCTTTGAAAGGCAGTAGTACCTTCATTCCTGGTAGGCAAAATTCCCTTTGAAAACCAGGTCATTCAAATACTTGCTAGGCCTGCACTCTCCAGCCTTCTCCCAAGCAGGGAACATTGGAGAAAGCAGCTTGGGCTGGGAGGACTCTTTCTTCTCTCAAAACTGAAAACTTAAGTAGATTCAGTTAAGCAGCTAAAGGAGAAGGCTGTCTTTTGCTTTCTCTTTCATATGGTGAATAGGGAACTGAAACTTACTGCTAAGCAAGTTTTTACTCAGGAGAACTACGGTTTTGCCTCCTACGCGTTCCAGAATGGGAGAAACGCGGTTTCTGTTCTCCTTTAGCGATACCGTCTGTAAAGCCCTATTCTCAGCTACGTAGCACAGAATGCCTTCCGGAATGCTGAAAAGGCTGAACGGCTTCAACTAGTTGAAAGGGAGGAAAGTCATAGGCTTTATCCAGGTAGACAATGCACAGGCAATTTTCTTAGGCATGTAACACAGAGGGACATTGCAAAACCGAAAGTGAATCCTGCTCCGTTCTTCCCCAGACTGAGAGCAACAAGCTCTTGCTTTCTCTTTCAGGCAGGGAAGAAGCTACATGCTCGTGTTAAGCACGCAAGCTTTAGTCAGCCAAACTGAACCTCTTCTGCTGTCCACTAGCTGAAGGCAGACAATCTACCTGTTTGGCTTTTTAAGGCAGTAGTACCTTCATTCCTGCTAGGCAAAATTCCCTTTGAAAACCATGGGATTCAGATACTTGCTAGGCCTGCACTCTCCAGCCTTCTCCCACGCAGGGAACATTGGAGAAAGCAGCTTGGGCTGGGAGGACTCTTTCTTCTCTCAAAACTGAAAACTTAAGTAGATTCAGTTAAGCAGCTTGAAGGAGAACGCTGTCTTTAGCTTTGTCTTTCATATGGTGAATAGGGAACTGAAACTACTGCTAACCAAGTTTTTACTCAGGAGACCTAGTGTTTTGCCTCCTTCGCGTTCCAGAATGGGAGAAAAGCGGTTTCTCTTCTCCTTTAGCGATACCGTCTGTAAAGCCTGATTCTCAACTACGTAGCACAGAATGCCTCCCGGAATGCTGAAGAGGCTGAACGGCTTCAACTAGTTGAAAGGGAGAAAAATCATAGGCTTTATCCAGGTAGACAATGCCCAGGCAACTTTCTTAGGCATTTAACACGCAGGGACTTTGAAACACAGAAAGTGAATCGTGCTCCGTTCATCCCCAGACTGAGAGCAACAAGCTCTTGCTTTCTCTTTCAGGCAGGGAAGAAGCTACATGCTCGTGTTAAGCACACACGCTTTAGTCAGGCAAACAGCACCTCTTCTGCAGTCCTCTAGCTGAAGGCACACAATCTACCAGTTTGGCTTTGAAAGGCAGTAGTACCTTCATTCCTGGTAGGCAAAATTCCCTTTGAAAACCAGGGGATTCAAATACTTGCTAGGCCTGCACTCTCCAGCCTTCTCCAACGCTGGAAACATTGGAGAAACAGCTAGGGCTGGGCGGACTCTTTCTTCTCTCAAAACTGAAAACTTAACTAGATTCAGTTAAGCAGCTAGAAGGAGAAGGCTGTCTTTTGCTTTCTCTTTCATATGGTGCATAGGAAACTGAAACATACTGCTAACCAAGTTTTTACTCAGGAGAACTACGGTTTTGCCTCCTACGCATTCCAGAATGGGAGAAACGCGGTTTCTGTTCTCCTTTAGCGATACCGTCTGTAAAGCCCTATTCTCAGCTACGTAGCACAGAATGCCTTCCGGAATGCTGAAAAGGCTGAACGGCTTCAACTAGTTGAAAGGGAGGAAAGTCATAGGCTTTATCCAGGTAGACAATGCACAGGCAATTTTCTTAGGCATGTAACACAGAGGGACATTGAAAAACCGAAAGTGAATCGTGCTCCGTTCTTCCCCAGACTGAGAGCAACAAGCTCTTGCTTTCTCTTTCAGGCAGGGAAGAAGCTACATGCTCGTGTTAAGCACACAAGCTTTAGTCAGCCAAACTGAACCTCTTCTGCTGTCCACTAGCTGAAGGCAGACAATCTACCTGTTTGGCTTTGAAAGGCAGTAGTACCTTCATTCCTGGTAGGCAAAATTCCCTTTGAAAACCAGGGGATTCAAATACTTGCTAGGCCTGCACTCTCCAGCCTTCTCCAACGCTGGGAACATTGGAGAAACAGCTAGGGCTGGGCGGACTCTTTCTTCTCTCAAAACTGAAAACTTAAGTAGATTCAGTTAAGCAGCTTGAAGGAGAAGGCTGTCTTTTGCTTTCTCTTTCATATGGTGAATAGGGAACTGAAACTTACTGCTAACCAAGTTTTTACTCAGGAGAACTACGGTTTTGCCTCCTTCGTGTTCCAGAATGGGAGAAACGCGGTTTCTCTTCTCCTTTAGCGATATCGTCTGTAAAGCCCTATTCTCAGCTACGCAGCACAGAATGCTTCCCGGAATACTGGAAAGCCTGAACGGCTTTAACTAGTTGAAAGGGTGAAAAGTCATAGGCTTTTTCCAGGTAGACAATGCACAGGCAACTTTCTTAGGCATGTAACTCAGAGAGACTTTGAAACACAGAAAGTGAATCGTGCTCCGTTCATTCATAGACTGAGAGCAACAAACTCCTGCTTTCTCTTTCAGGCAGGGAAGAAGCTACATGCTCGTGTTAAGCACACAAGCTTTAGTCAGCCAAACTGAACCTCTTCTGCTGTCTTCTAGAAGAAGGCAGACAATATACCTGTTTGGCTTTGAAAGGCAGTAGTACCTTCATTCCTGGTAGGCAAAATTCCCTTTGAAAACCATGGGATTCAGATACTTGCTAGGCCTGCACTCTCCAGCCTTCTCCCACGCAGGGAACATTGGAGAAAGCAGCTTGGGCTGGGAGGACTCTTTCATCTCTAAAAACTGAAAACTTAAGTAGATTCAGTTAAGCAGCTTGAAGGAGAACACTGCCTTTAGCTTTCTCTTTCATATGGTGAATAGGGAACTGAAACTTACTGCTAACCAAGTTTTTACTCAGGAGAACTACGGTTTTGCCTCCTTCGCGTTCCAGAATGGGAGAAACGCGGTTTCTCTTCTCCTTTAGCGATACCGTCTGTAAAGCCCTCTTCTCACCTACGTAGCACAGAATGCCTCCCGGAATGCTGAAAAGGCTGAACGGCTTCAACTAGTTGAAAGGGAGGAAAGTCATAGGCTTTATCCAGGTAGACAATGCACAGGCAATTTTCTTAGGCATGTAACACAGAGGGACATTGAAAAACCGAAAGTGAATCCTGCTCCGTTCTTCCCCAGACTGAGAGCAACAAGCTCTTGCTTTCTCTTTCAGGCAGGGAAGAAGCTACATGCTCGTGTTAAGCACGCAAGCTTTAGTCAGCCAAACTGAACCTCTTCTGCTGTCCACTAGCTGAATGCAGGCAATCTACCTGTTTGGCTTTGAAAGGCAGTAGTACCTTCATTCCTGGTAGGCAAAATTCCCTTTGAAAACCAGGTCATTCAAATACTTGCTAGGCCTGCACTCTCCAGCCTTCTCCCAAGCAGGGAACATTGGAGAAAGCAGCTTGGGCTGGGAGGACTCTTTCTTCTCTCAAAACTGAAAACTTAAGTAGATTCAGTTAAGCAGCTAAAGGAGAAGGCTGTCTTTTGCTTTCTCTTTCATATGGTGAATAGGGAACTGAAACTTACTGCTAAGCAAGTTTTTACTCAGGAGAACTACGGTTTTGCCTCCTATGCGTTCCAGAATGGGAGAAACGCGGTTTCTGTTCTCCTTTAGCGATACCGTCTGTAAAGCCCTATTCTCAGCTACGCAGCACAGAATGCATCCCGGAATACTGGAAAGCCTGAACGGCTTTAACTAGTTGAAAGGGTGAAAAGTCATAGGCTTTTTCCAGGTAGACAATGCACAGGCAACTTTCTTAGGCATGTAACTCAGAGAGACTTTGAAACACAGAAAGTGAATCGTGCTCCGTTCATTCATAGACTGAGAGCAACAAACTCCTGCTTTCTCTTTCAGGCAGGGAAGAAGCTACATGCTCGTGTTAAGCACACAATCTTTAGTCAGCCAAACTGAACCTCTTCTGCTGTCTTCTAGAAGAAGGCAGACAATATACCTGTTTGGCTTTGAAAGGCAGTAGTACCTTCATTCCTGGTAGGCAAAATTCCCATTGAAAACCATGGGATTCAGATACTTGCTAGGCTTGCACTCTCCAGCCTTCTCCCACGCAGGGAACATTGGAGAAAGCAGCTTGGGCTTGGGGACTCTTTCATCTCTAAAAACTGAAAACTTAAGTAGATTCAGTTAAGCAGCTTGAAGGAGAACACTGCCTTTAGCTTTCTCTTTCATATGGTGAATAGGAAACTGAAACTTACTGCTAACCAAGTTTTTACTCAGGAGAACTACGGTTTTGCCACCTTCGCGTTCCAGAATGGGAGAAACGCGGTTTCTCTTCTCCTTTAGCGATACCGTCTGTAAAGCCCTCTTCTCACCTACGTAGCAGAGAATGCCTCCCGGAATGCTGAAAAGGCTGAACGGCTTCAACTAGTTGAAAGGGAGGAAAGTCATAGGCTTTATCCAGGTAGACAATGCACAGGCAATTTTCTTAGGCATGTAACACAGAGGGACATTGCAAAACCGAAAGTGAATCCTGCTCCGTTCTTCCCCAGACTGAGAGCAACAAGCTCTTGCTTTCTCTTTCAGGCAGGGAAGAAGCTACATGCTCGTGTTAAACACACAAGCTTTAGTCAGCCAAACTGAACCTCTTCTGCTGTCCACTAGCTATAGGCAGGCAATCTACCAGTTTGGCTTTGAAAGGCAGTAGTACCTTCATTCCTGGTAGGCAAAATTCCCTTTGAAAACCAGGTCATTCAAATACTTGCTAGGCCTGCACGCTCCAGCCTTCTCCCAAGCAGGGAACATTGGAGAAAGCAGCTTGGGCTGGGAGGACTCTTTCTTCTCTCAAAACTGAAAACTTAAGTAGATTCAGTTAAGCAGCTTGAAGGAGAACACTGCCTTTAGCTTTCTCTTTCAAAAGGTGAATAGGAAACTGAAACTTACTGCTAAGCAAGTTTTTACTCAGGAGAACTACGGTATTGCCTCCTACGCGTTCCAGAATGGGAGAAACGCGGTTTCTGTTCTCCTTTAGCGAGACCGTCTGTAAAGCCCTATTCTCAGCTACGTAGCACAGAATGCCTTCCGGAATGCTGAAAAGGCTGAACGGCTTCAACTAGTTGAAAGGGAGGAAAGTCATAGGCTTTATCCAGGTAGACAATGCACAGTCAATTTTCTTAGGCATGTAACACAGAGGGACATTGAAAAACCGAAAGTGAATCGTGCTCCGTTCTTCCCCAGACTGAGAGCAACAAGCTCTTGCTTTCTCTTTCAGGCAGGGAAGAAGCTACATGCTTGTGTTAAGCACGCAAGCTTTAGTCAGCCAAACTGAACCTCTTCTGCTGTCACTAGCTATAGGCAGGCAATCTACCAGTTTGGCTTTGAAAGGCAGTAGTACCTTCATTCCTGGTAGGCAAAATTCCCTTTGAAAACCAGGTCATTCAAATACTTGCTAGGCCTGCACGCTCCAGCCTTCTCCCAAGCAGGGAACATTGGAGAAAGCAGCTTGGGCTGGGAGGACTCTTTCTTCTCTCAAAACTGAAAACTTAAGTAGATTCAGTTAAGCAGCTTGAAGGAGAACACTGCCTTTAGCTTTCTCTTTCAAAAGGTGAATAGGAAACTGAAACTTACTGCTAAGCAAGTTTTTACTCAGGAGAACTACGGTATTGCCTCCTACGCGTTCCAGAATGGGAGAAACGCGGTTTCTGTTCTCCTTTAGCGAGACCGTCTGTAAAGCCCTATTCTCAGCTACGTAGCACAGAATGCCTTCCGGAATGCTGAAAAGGCTGAACGGCTTCAACTAGTTGAAAGGGAGGAAAGTCATAGGCTTTATCCAGGTAGACAATGCACAGGCAATTTTCTTAGGCATGTAACACAGAGGGACATTGAAAAACCGAAAGTGAATCGTGCTCCGTTCTTCCCCAGACTGAGAGCAACAAGCTCTTGCTTTCTCTTTCAGGCAGGGAAGAAGCTACATGCTCGTGTTAAGCACGCAAGCTTTAGTCAGCCAAACTGAACCTCTTCTGCTGTCCACTAGCTGAAGGCAGGCAATCTACCTGTTTGGCTTTGAAAGGCAGTAGTACCTTCATTCCTGGTAGGCAAAATTCCCTTTGAAAACCAGGTCATTCAAATACTTGCTAGGCCTGCACTCTCCAGCCTTCTCCCAAGCAGGGAACATTGGAGAAAGCAGCTTGGGCTGGGAGGACTCTTTCTTCTCTCAAAACTGAAAACTTAAGTAGATTCAGTTAAGCAGCTAAAGGAGAAGGCTGTCTTTTGCTTTCTCTTTCATATGGTGAATAGGGAACTGAAACTTACTGCTAAGCAAGTTTTTACTCAGGAGAACTACGGTTTTGCCTCCTACGCGTTCCAGAATGGGAGAAACGCGGTTTCTGTTCTCCTTTAGCGATACCGTCTGTAAAGCCCTATTCTCAGCTACGTAGCACAGAATGCCTTCCGGAATGCTGAAAAGGCTGAACGGCTTCAACTAGTTGAAAGGGAGGAAAGTCATAGGCTTTATCCAGGTAGACAATGCACAGGCAATTTTCTTAGGCATGTAACACAGAGGGACATTGCAAAACCGAAAGTGAATCCTGCTCCGTTCTTCCCCAGACTGAGAGCAACAAGCTCTTGCTTTCTCTTTCAGGCAGGGAAGAAGCTACATGCTCGTGTTAAGCACGCAAGCTTTAGTCAGCCAAACTGAACCTCTTCTGCTGTCCACTAGCTGAAGGCAGACAATCTACCTGTTTGGCTTTTTAAGGCAGTAGTACCTTCATTCCTGCTAGGCAAAATTCCCTTTGAAAACCATGGGATTCAGATACTTGCTAGGCCTGCACTCTCCAGCCTTCTCCCACGCAGGGAACATTGGAGAAAGCAGCTTGGGCTGGGAGGACTCTTTCTTCTCTCAAAACTGAAAACTTAAGTAGATTCAGTTAAGCAGCTTGAAGGAGAACGCTGTCTTTAGCTTTGTCTTTCATATGGTGAATAGGGAACTGAAACTACTGCTAACCAAGTTTTTACTCAGGAGACCTAGTGTTTTGCCTCCTTCGCGTTCCAGAATGGGAGAAAAGCGGTTTCTCTTCTCCTTTAGCGATACCGTCTGTAAAGCCTGATTCTCAACTACGTAGCACAGAATGCCTCCCGGAATGCTGAAGAGGCTGAACGGCTTCAACTAGTTGAAAGGGAGAAAAATCATAGGCTTTATCCAGGTAGACAATGCCCAGGCAACTTTCTTAGGCATTTAACACGCAGGGACTTTGAAACACAGAAAGTGAATCGTGCTCCGTTCATCCCCAGACTGAGAGCAACAAGCTCTTGCTTTCTCTTTCAGGCAGGGAAGAAGCTACATGCTCGTGTTAAGCACACACGCTTTAGTCAGGCAAACAGCACCTCTTCTGCAGTCCTCTAGCTGAAGGCACACAATCTACCAGTTTGGCTTTGAAAGGCAGTAGTACCTTCATTCCTGGTAGGCAAAATTCCCTTTGAAAACCAGGGGATTCAAATACTTGCTAGGCCTGCACTCTCCAGCCTTCTCCAACGCTGGAAACATTGGAGAAACAGCTAGGGCTGGGCGGACTCTTTCTTCTCTCAAAACTGAAAACTTAACTAGATTCAGTTAAGCAGCTAGAAGGAGAAGGCTGTCTTTTGCTTTCTCTTTCATATGGTGCATAGGAAACTGAAACATACTGCTAACCAAGTTTTTACTCAGGAGAACTACGGTTTTGCCTCCTACGCATTCCAGAATGGGAGAAACGCGGTTTCTGTTCTCCTTTAGCGATACCGTCTGTAAAGCCCTATTCTCAGCTACGTAGCACAGAATGCCTTCCGGAATGCTGAAAAGGCTGAACGGCTTCAACTAGTTGAAAGGGAGGAAAGTCATAGGCTTTATCCAGGTAGACAATGCACAGGCAATTTTCTTAGGCATGTAACACAGAGGGACATTGAAAAACCGAAAGTGAATCGTGCTCCGTTCTTCCCCAGACTGAGAGCAACAAGCTCTTGCTTTCTCTTTCAGGCAGGGAAGAAGCTACATGCTCGTGTTAAGCACACAAGCTTTAGTCAGCCAAACTGAACCTCTTCTGCTGTCCACTAGCTGAAGGCAGACAATCTACCTGTTTGGCTTTGAAAGGCAGTAGTACCTTCATTCCTGGTAGGCAAAATTCCCTTTGAAAACCAGGGGATTCAAATACTTGCTAGGCCTGCACTCTCCAGCCTTCTCCAACGCTGGGAACATTGGAGAAACAGCTAGGGCTGGGCGGACTCTTTCTTCTCTCAAAACTGAAAACTTAAGTAGATTCAGTTAAGCAGCTTGAAGGAGAAGGCTGTCTTTTGCTTTCTCTTTCATATGGTGAATAGGGAACTGAAACTTACTGCTAACCAAGTTTTTACTCAGGAGAACTACGGTTTTGCCTCCTTCGTGTTCCAGAATGGGAGAAACGCGGTTTCTCTTCTCCTTTAGCGATATCGTCTGTAAAGCCCTATTCTCAGCTACGCAGCACAGAATGCTTCCCGGAATACTGGAAAGCCTGAACGGCTTTAACTAGTTGAAAGGGTGAAAAGTCATAGGCTTTTTCCAGGTAGACAATGCACAGGCAACTTTCTTAGGCATGTAACTCAGAGAGACTTTGAAACACAGAAAGTGAATCGTGCTCCGTTCATTCATAGACTGAGAGCAACAAACTCCTGCTTTCTCTTTCAGGCAGGGAAGAAGCTACATGCTCGTGTTAAGCACACAAGCTTTAGTCAGCCAAACTGAACCTCTTCTGCTGTCTTCTAGAAGAAGGCAGACAATATACCTGTTTGGCTTTGAAAGGCAGTAGTACCTTCATTCCTGGTAGGCAAAATTCCCTTTGAAAACCAGGTCATTCAAATACTTGCTAGGCCTGCACGCTCCAGCCTTCTCCCAAGCAGGGAACATTGGAGAAAGCAGCTTGGGCTGGGAGGACTCTTTCTTCTCTCAAAACTGAAAACTTAAGTAGATTCAGTTAAGCAGCTTGAAGGAGAACACTGCCTTTAGCTTTCTCTTTCAAAAGGTGAATAGGAAACTGAAACTTACTGCTAAGCAAGTTTTTACTCAGGAGAACTACGGTATTGCCTCCTACGCGTTCCAGAATGGGAGAAACGCGGTTTCTGTTCTCCTTTAGCGAGACCGTCTGTAAAGCCCTATTCTCAGCTACGTAGCACAGAATGCCTTCCGGAATGCTGAAAAGGCTGAACGGCTTCAACTAGTTGAAAGGGAGGAAAGTCATAGGCTTTATCCAGGTAGACAATGCACAGGCAATTTTCTTAGGCATGTAACACAGAGGGACATTGAAAAACCGAAAGTGAATCGTGCTCCGTTCTTCCCCAGACTGAGAGCAACAAGCTCTTGCTTTCTCTTTCAGGCAGGGAAGAAGCTACATGCTCGTGTTAAGCACGCAAGCTTTAGTCAGCCAAACTGAACCTCTTCTGCTGTCCACTAGCTGAAGGCAGGCAATCTACCTGTTTGGCTTTGAAAGGCAGTAGTACCTTCATTCCTGGTAGGCAAAATTCCCTTTGAAAACCAGGTCATTCAAATACTTGCTAGGCCTGCACTCTCCAGCCTTCTCCCAAGCAGGGAACATTGGAGAAAGCAGCTTGGGCTGGGAGGACTCTTTCTTCTCTCAAAACTGAAAACTTAAGTAGATTCAGTTAAGCAGCTAAAGGAGAAGGCTGTCTTTTGCTTTCTCTTTCATATGGTGAATAGGGAACTGAAACTTACTGCTAAGCAAGTTTTTACTCAGGAGAACTACGGTTTTGCCTCCTACGCGTTCCAGAATGGGAGAAACGCGGTTTCTGTTCTCCTTTAGCGAGACCGTCTGTAAAGCCCTATTCTCAGCTACGTAGCACAGAATGCCTTCCGGAATGCTGAAAAGGCTGAACGGCTTCAACTAGTTGAAAGGGAGGAAAGTCATAGGCTTTATCCAGGTAGACAATGCACAGGCAATTTTCTTAGGCATGTAACACAGAGGGACATTGCAAAACCGAAAGTGAATCCTGCTCCGTTCTTCCCCAGACTGAGAGCAACAAGCTCTTGCTTTCTCTTTCAGGCAGGGAAGAAGCTACATGCTCGTGTTAAGCACGCAAGCTTTAGTCAGCCAAACTGAACCTCTTCTGCTGTCCACTAGCTGAAGGCAGACAATCTACCTGTTTGGCTTTTTAAGGCAGTAGTACCTTCATTCCTGCTAGGCAAAATTCCCTTTGAAAACCATGGGATTCAGATACTTGCTAGGCCTGCACTCTCCAGCCTTCTCCCACGCAGGGAACATTGGAGAAAGCAGCTTGGGCTGGGAGGACTCTTTCTTCTCTCAAAACTGAAAACTTAAGTAGATTCAGTTAAGCAGCTTGAAGGAGAACGCTGTCTTTAGCTTTGTCTATCATATGGTGAATAGGGAACTGAAACTACTGCTAACCAAGTTTTTACTCAGGAGACCTAGTGTTTTGCCTCCTTCGCGTTCCAGAATGGGAGAAAAGCGGTTTCTCTTCTCCTTTAGCGATACCGTCTGTAAAGCCTGATTCTCAACTACGTAGCACAGAATGCCTCCCGGAATGCTGAAGAGGCTGAACGGCTTCAACTAGTTGAAAGGGAGAAAAATCATAGGCTTTATCCAGGTAGACAATGCCCAGGCAACTTTCTTAGGCATTTAACACGCAGGGACTTTGAAACACAGAAAGTGAATCGTGCTCCGTTCATCCCCAGACTGAGAGCAACAAGCTCTTGCTTTCTCTTTCAGGCAGGGAAGAAGCTACATGCTCGTGTTAAGCACACACGCTTTAGTCAGGCAAACAGCACCTCTTCTGCAGTCCTCTAGCTGAAGGCACACAATCTACCAGTTTGGCTTTGAAAGGCAGTAGTACCTTCATTCCTGGTAGGCAAAATTCCCTTTGAAAACCAGGGGATTCAAATACTTGCTAGGCCTGCACTCTCCAGCCTTCTCCAACGCTGGAAACATTGGAGAAACAGCTAGGGCTGGGCGGACTCTTTCTTCTCTCAAAACTGAAAACTTAACTAGATTCAGTTAAGCAGCTAGAAGGAGAAGGCTGTCTTTTGCTTTCTCTTTCATATGGTGCATAGGAAACTGAAACATACTGCTAACCAAGTTTTTACTCAGGAGAACTACGGTTTTGCCTCCTACGCATTCCAGAATGGGAGAAACGCGGTTTCTGTTCTCCTTTAGCGATACCGTCTGTAAAGCCCTATTCTCAGCTACGTAGCACAGAATGCCTTCCGGAATGCTGAAAAGGCTGAACGGCTTCAACTAGTTGAAAGGGAGGAAAGTCATAGGCTTTATCCAGGTAGACAATGCACAGGCAATTTTCTTAGGCATGTAACACAGAGGGACATTGAAAAACCGAAAGTGAATCGTGCTCCGTTCTTCCCCAGACTGAGAGCAACAAGCTCTTGCTTTCTCTTTCAGGCAGGGAAGAAGCTACATGCTCGTGTTAAGCACACAAGCTTTAGTCAGCCAAACTGAACCTCTTCTGCTGTCCACTAGCTGAAGGCAGACAATCTACCTGTTTGGCTTTGAAAGGCAGTAGTACCTTCATTCCTGGTAGGCAAAATTCCCTTTGAAAACCAGGGGATTCAAATACTTGCTAGGCCTGCACTCTCCAGCCTTCTCCAACGCTGGGAACATTGGAGAAACAGCTAGGGCTGGGCGGACTCTTTCTTCTCTCAAAACTGAAAACTTAAGTAGATTCAGTTAAGCAGCTTGAAGGAGAAGGCTGTCTTTTGCTTTCTCTTTCATATGGTGAATAGGGAACTGAAACTTACTGCTAACCAAGTTTTTACTCAGGAGAACTACGGTTTTGCCTCCTTCGTGTTCCAGAATGGGAGAAACGCGGTTTCTCTTCTCCTTTAGCGATATCGTCTGTAAAGCCCTATTCTCAGCTACGCAGCACAGAATGCTTCCCGGAATACTGGAAAGCCTGAACGGCTTTAACTAGTTGAAAGGGTGAAAAGTCATAGGCTTTTTCCAGGTAGACAATGCACAGGCAACTTTCTTAGGCATGTAACTCAGAGAGACTTTGAAACACAGAAAGTGAATCGTGCTCCGTTCATTCATAGACTGAGAGCAACAAACTCCTGCTTTCTCTTTCAGGCAGGGAAGAAGCTACATGCTCGTGTTAAGCACACAAGCTTTAGTCAGCCAAACTGAACCTCTTCTGCTGTCTTCTAGAAGAAGGCAGACAATATACCTGTTTGGCTTTGAAAGGCAGTAGTACCTTCATTCCTGGTAGGCAAAATTCCCTTTGAAAACCAGGTCATTCAAATACTTGCTAGGCCTGCACGCTCCAGCCTTCTCCCAAGCAGGGAACATTGGAGAAAGCAGCTTGGGCTGGGAGGACTCTTTCTTCTCTCAAAACTGAAAACTTAAGTAGATTCAGTTAAGCAGCTTGAAGGAGAACACTGCCTTTAGCTTTCTCTTTCAAAAGGTGAATAGGAAACTGAAACTTACTGCTAAGCAAGTTTTTACTCAGGAGAACTACGGTATTGCCTCCTACGCGTTCCAGAATGGGAGAAACGCGGTTTCTGTTCTCCTTTAGCGAGACCGTCTGTAAAGCCCTATTCTCAGCTACGTAGCACAGAATGCCTTCCGGAATGCTGAAAAGGCTGAACGGCTTCAACTAGTTGAAAGGGAGGAAAGTCATAGGCTTTATCCAGGTAGACAATGCACAGGCAATTTTCTTAGGCATGTAACACAGAGGGACATTGAAAAACCGAAAGTGAATCGTGCTCCGTTCTTCCCCAGACTGAGAGCAACAAGCTCTTGCTTTCTCTTTCAGGCAGGGAAGAAGCTACATGCTCGTGTTAAGCACGCAAGCTTTAGTCAGCCAAACTGAACCTCTTCTGCTGTCCACTAGCTGAAGGCAGGCAATCTACCTGTTTGGCTTTGAAAGGCAGTAGTACCTTCATTCCTGGTAGGCAAAATTCCCTTTGAAAACCAGGTCATTCAAATACTTGCTAGGCCTGCACTCTCCAGCCTTCTCCCAAGCAGGGAACATTGGAGAAAGCAGCTTGGGCTGGGAGGACTCTTTCTTCTCTCAAAACTGAAAACTTAAGTAGATTCAGTTAAGCAGCTAAAGGAGAAGGCTGTCTTTTGCTTTCTCTTTCATATGGTGAATAGGGAACTGAAACTTACTGCTAAGCAAGTTTTTACTCAGGAGAACTACGGTTTTGCCTCCTACGCGTTCCAGAATGGGAGAAACGCGGTTTCTGTTCTCCTTTAGCGAGACCGTCTGTAAAGCCCTATTCTCAGCTACGTAGCACAGAATGCCTTCCGGAATGCTGAAAAGGCTGAACGGCTTCAACTAGTTGAAAGGGAGGAAAGTCATAGGCTTTATCCAGGTAGACAATGCACAGGCAATTTTCTTAGGCATGTAACACAGAGGGACATTGCAAAACCGAAAGTGAATCCTGCTCCGTTCTTCCCCAGACTGAGAGCAACAAGCTCTTGCTTTCTCTTTCAGGCAGGGAAGAAGCTACATGCTCGTGTTAAGCACACAAGCTTTAGTCAGCCAAACTGAACCTCTTCTGCTGTCCACTAGCTGAAGGCAGACAATCTACCTGTTTGGCTTTTTAAGGCAGTAGTACCTTCATTCCTGCTAGGCAAAATTCCCTTTGAAAACCATGGGATTCAGATACTTGCTAGGCCTGCACTCTCCAGCCTTCTCCCACGCAGGGAACATTGGAGAAAGCAGCTTGGGCTGGGAGGACTCTTTCTTCTCTCAAAACTGAAAACTTAAGTAGATTCAGTTAAGCAGCTTGAAGGAGAACGCTGTCTTTAGCTTTGTCTATCATATGGTGAATAGGGAACTGAAACTACTGCTAACCAAGTTTTTACTCAGGAGACCTAGTGTTTTGCCTCCTTCGCGTTCCAGAATGGGAGAAAAGCGGTTTCTCTTCTCCTTTAGCGATACCGTCTGTAAAGCCTGATTCTCAACTACGTAGCACAGAATGCCTCCCGGAATGCTGAAGAGGCTGAACGGCTTCAACTAGTTGAAAGGGAGAAAAATCATAGGCTTTATCCAGGTAGACAATGCCCAGGCAACTTTCTTAGGCATTTAACACGCAGGGACTTTGAAACACAGAAAGTGAATCGTGCTCCGTTCATCCCCAGACTGAGAGCAACAAGCTCTTGCTTTCTCTTTCAGGCAGGGAAGAAGCTACATGCTCGTGTTAAGCACACACGCTTTAGTCAGGCAAACAGCACCTCTTCTGCAGTCCTCTAGCTGAAGGCACACAATCTACCAGTTTGGCTTTGAAAGGCAGTAGTACCTTCATTCCTGGTAGGCAAAATTCCCTTTGAAAACCAGGGGATTCAAATACTTGCTAGGCCTGCACTCTCCAGCCTTCTCCAACGCTGGAAACATTGGAGAAACAGCTAGGGCTGGGCGGACTCTTTCTTCTCTCAAAACTGAAAACTTAACTAGATTCAGTTAAGCAGCTAGAAGGAGAAGGCTGTCTTTTGCTTTCTCTTTCATATGGTGCATAGGAAACTGAAACATACTGCTAACCAAGTTTTTACTCAGGAGAACTACGGTTTTGCCTCCTACGCATTCCAGAATGGGAGAAACGCGGTTTCTGTTCTCCTTTAGCGATACCGTCTGTAAAGCCCTATTCTCAGCTACGTAGCACAGAATGCCTTCCGGAATGCTGAAAAGGCTGAACGGCTTCAACTAGTTGAAAGGGAGGAAAGTCATAGGCTTTATCCAGGTAGACAATGCACAGGCAATTTTCTTAGGCATGTAACACAGAGGGACATTGAAAAACCGAAAGTGAATCCTGCTCCGTTCTTCCCCAGACTGAGAGCAACAAGCTCTTGCTTTCTCTTTCAGGCAGGGAAGAAGCTACATGCTCGTGTTAAGCACACAAGCTTTAGTCAGCCAAACTGAACCTCTTCTACTGTCCACTAGCTGAAGGCAGACAATCTACCTGTTTGGCTTTGAAAGGCAGTAGTACCTTCATTCCTGGTAGGCAAAATTCCCTTTGAAAACCAGGGGATTCAAATACTTGCTAGGCCTGCACTCTCCAGCCTTCTCCAACGCTGGGAACATTGGAGAAACAGCTTGGGCTGGGCGGACTCTTTCTTCTCTCAAAACTGAAAACTTAAGTAGATTCAGTTAAGCAGCTTGAAGGAGAAGGCTGTCTTTTGCTTTCTCTTTCATATGGTGAATAGGGAACTGAAACTTACTGCTAACCAAGTTTTTACTCAGGAGAACTACGGTTTTGCCTCCTTCGTGTTCCAGAATGGGAGAAACGCGGTTTCTCTTCTCCTTTAGCGATATCGTCTGTAAAGCCCTATTCTCAGCTACGCAGCACAGAAT
>JASCZL010000066.1:0-21250 GCA_030035585.1 Dugong dugon
CAGACAATCTGCCTGTTTGGCTTTCATCGCCTGTAAGTACCTTCATTCCCTGATATGCAAAGTTCCCTTTGAAAACCAGGGGATTGCAATCCTTGCTAGGCCCGCTCTCTGCAGCCATCTCCTACTCAGAGAACGTTTGAGAAAGCAGCTTGTGCTGATCGGACCCTTTCTTCTAACAAAAATGAAAACTCCCGTAGACTGAGTTAAGCAGCATCAAGGGGAACGCAGTATTTGGCTTTCTCTTTCATGTGGTGAATGGGGGATTTCCACTTGCTGCTAACAAACTTTTACTCAGCACAACTACAGTTTTGCCTCCTTCGCGTTCCAGAATAGGAGAAACACGGTTTCTCTCCTCCTGTAGTGATACCGTCTGTAAAGCGGTATTCTCAGGCGCGCAGCACAGAATGCTTCCCGAAATGCTGGAAACCCTGAACGGCTTCAGCTACTTGAAAGGGAGGAACGTCGTATACTTTATCCAGGTAGACAGTGCACGGCAACTTTCTGAGGCATGTAACACAGAGGGATTTTCAAACAAGGAAACCGAATCCTTCGACCATCATCCCAGAATGAGAGCAAAATGCTCTCGCGTTGTCTTTCAGGCAGGGAAGAAGCTACATGCTCGTGTTGAGCAGATAAGTTTTAGTCAGCAAATCTGAACCTCTTCTTCCGTCCTCTAGCTGATGACAGACAATCGGCCTGTTTGGCTTTGAACGCCCATACCTTCATTCCCAGGTATGCAAAGTTCCCTTTGAAAACCAGGGAATTCCAATCCTTGCTAGGCAGGACTCTGCAGCCTTCTCCCACTTATAGAACTTTTGAGAAAGCAGCTTGTGCTGTGCTGACACTTTCTTCTAACAAAACCGAAAACTCCCGTAGCCTGAGTTAAGCAGCTTGAAGGGGAACGCTGTATCTTGCTTTCTCTTACATGTGGTGAATGGGGAACGTCTAGTGCTGCTAACAAACTTTTATTCAGCACAACTACAGTTTTGCCTCCTTCGCGTTCCAGAATGGGAGAAACACGGTTTCTCTTCTCCTGTAGTGATACCGTCTGTAAAGCGGTATTCTCAGGCGCGCAGCACAGAATGCTTCCCGAAATGCTGGAAACCCTGAACGGCTTCAGCTACTTGAAAGGGAGAAACGTCGTATACTTTATCCAGGTAGACACTGCAGGGCAACTTTCTGAGGCATGTAACACAGAGGGATTTTCAAACAAGGAAACCGAATCCTTCGACCGTCATCCCAGAATGAGAGCAAAATGCTCTCGCGTTGTCTTTCAGGCAGGGAAGAAGCTACATGCCCGTGTTGAGCAGATAAGTTTTAGTCACCGTAGCTGAACCTTTTCTTCCGTCCTCTAGCTGAAGGCAGACAATCTGCCAGTTTGGCTTTGAACGCCTGTAGTACCTTCATTCCCTGGTACGCAAAGTTCCCTTTGAAAACCAGGGGATTCCAATCCTTGCTAGGCCCGCTCTCTGCAGCCTTCTCCCACTCAGAGAACGTTTGAGAAAGCAGCTTGTGCTGATCGGACACTTTCTTCTAACAAAACTGAAAACTCTCGTAGACTGTGATAAGCAGCTTGAAGGGGAACGCTGTATTTTGCTTTCTCTTTCATGTGGTGAATGGGGAATTTCCACTTGCTGCTAACAAACTTTTACTCAGCACAACTACAGTTTTGCCCCATTCGCGTTCCAGAATGGGAGAAACACGGTTTCTCTTCTCCTCTAGTGATAACGTCTGTAAAGCGGTATTTTCAGCCGCGCAGCACAGAATGCTTCACGGAATGCTGGAAAACCTGGACGGCTTCAGCTACTTGAAAGGGAGAAACGTCGTATACTTTATCCAGGTAGAAAATGCACAGGCAACTTTCTGAGGCATGTAACACAGAGGGATTTTCGAACACAGAAAGGGAATCCTTCGACCATCATCCCAGAATGAGAGCAAAATGCTCTTTCTTTGTATTTCAGGCAGGGAAGGAGTAACATGCTCGTGTTGAGCACACAAGTTTTAGTCAGCATAGCTGAACCTTTTCGTCAGTCCTCTAACTGAAGGCAGACAATCTGCCTGTTTGGCTTTCAACGCCTGTAGTACCTTCATTTCCTGATATGCAAAGTTCCCTTTGAAAACCAGGGGATTGCAATCCTTGCTAGGCCCGCTCTCTGCCGCCATCTCCCACTCAGAGAACGTTTGAGAAAGCAGCTTGTGCTGGGCGGACACTTTCTTCTAACAAAACTGAAGAGTCCCGTAGACTGACTTAAGCAGCTTGAAGGGGAACGCTGTATTTTGCTTTCTCTTTCATGTGGTGACTGGGGAATTTCCACTTGCTGCTAACCTTTACTCAGCACAACTACAGTTTTGCCCGCTTCGCGTTCCAGAATGGGAGAAACACGGTTTCTCTTCTCCTGTAGTGATAACGTCTGTAAAGCGGTATTCTCAGCCGCGCAGCACAGAATGCTTCCCGGAATGCTGCAAACCCTGAACGGCTTCAGCTACTTGAAAGGGAGAAACGTCGTATACTTTATCCAGGTCGAGAATGCACAGGCAACTTTCTGAGGCATGCAACACAGAGGGATTTTCGAACACAGAAAGGGAATCCTTCGACCATCATCCCAGAATGAGAGCAAAATGCTCTGTATTTCAGGCAGGGAAGGAGTAACATGCTCGTGTTGAGCACACACGTTTTAGTCAGCATAGCTGAACCTCCTCTGCCGTCCTCTAGCTGAAGGCAGACAATCTGCCTGTTTGGCTTTCATCGCCTGTAAGTACCTTCATTCGCTGATATGCAAAGTTCCCTTTGAAAACCAGGGGATTGCAATCCTTGCTAGGCCCGCTCTCTGCAGCCATCTCCTACTCAGAGAACGTTTGAGAAAGCAGCTTGTGCTGATCGGACCCTTTCTTCTAACAAAAATGAAAACTCCCGTAGACTGAGTTAAGCAGCATCAAGGGGAACGCAGTATTTGGCTTTCTCTTTCATGTGGTGAATGGGGGATTTCCACTTGCTGCTAACAAACTTTTACTCAGCACAACTACAGTTTTGCCTCCTTCGCGTTCCAGAATAGGAGAAACACGGTTTCTCTCCTCCTGTAGTGATACCGTGTGTAAAGCGGTATTCTCAGGCGCGCAGCACAGAATGCTTCCCGAAATGCTGGAATCCCTGAACGGCTTCAGCTACTTGAAAGGGAGGAACGTCGTATACTTTATCCAGGTAGACAGTGCACGGCAACTTTCTGAGGCATGTAACACAGAGGGATTTTCAAACAAGGAAACCGAATCCTTCGACCATCATCCCAGAATGAGAGCAAAATGCTCTCGCGTTGTCTTTCAGGCAGGGAAGAAGCTACATGCTCGTGTTGAGCAGATAAGTTTTAGTCAGCAAATCTGAACCTCTTCTTCCGTCCTCTAGCTGATGACAGACAATCTGCCTGTTTGGCTTTGAACGCCCGTACCTTCATTCCCAGGTATGCAAAGTTCCCTTTGAAAACCAGGGAATTCCAATCCTTGCTAGGCAGGACTCTGCAGCCTTCTCCCACTTATAGAACGTTTGAGAAAGCAGCTTGTGCTGTGCTGACACTTTCTTCTAACAAAACCGAAAACTCCCGTAGCCTGAGTTAAGCAGCTTGAAGGGGAACGCTGTATCTTGCTTTCTCTTACATGTGGTGAATGGGGAACGTCTAGTGCTGCTAACAAACCTTTATTCAGCACAACTACAGTTTTGCCTCCTTCGCGTTCCAGAATGGGAGAAACACGGTTTCTCTTCTCCTGTAGTGATACCGTCTGTAAAGCGGTATTCTCAGGCGCGCAGCACAGAATGCTTCCCGAAATGCTGGAAACCCTGAACGGCTTCAGCTACTTGAAAGGGAGAAACGTCGTACACTTTATCCAGGTAGACAATGCACGGCAACTTTCTGAGGCATGTAACACAGAGGGATTTTCAAACAAGGAAACCGAATCCTTCGACCATCATCCCAGAATGAGAGCAAAATGCTCTCGCGTTGTCTTTCAGGCAGGGAAGAAGCTACATGCCCGTGTTGAGCAGATAAGTTTTAGTCACCGTAGCTGAACCTTTTCTTCCGTCCTCTAGCTGAAGGCAGACAATCTGCCAGTTTGGCTTTGAACGCCTGTAGTACCTTCATTCCCTGGTACGCAAAGTTCCCTTTGAAAACCAGGGGATTGCAATCCTTGCTAGGCCCGCTCTCTGCAGCCTTCTCCCACTCAGAGAACGTTAGAGAAAGCAGCTTGTGCTGATAGGACACTTTCTTCTAACAAAACTGAAAACTCCCGTAGACTGTGATAAGCAGCTTGAAGGGGAACGCTGTATTTTGCTTTCTCTTTCATGTGGTGAATGGGGAATTTCCACTTGCTGCTAACAAACTTTTACTCAGCACAACTACAGTTTTGCCCCATTCGTGTTCCAGAATGGGAGAAACACGGTTTCTCTTCTCCTCTAGTGATAACGTCTGTAAAGCGGTATTTTCAGCCGCGCAGCACAGAATGCTTCACGGAATGCTGGAAAACCTGGACGGCTTCAGCTACTTGAAAGGGAGAAACGTCGTATACTTTATCCAGGTAGAAAATGCACAGGCAACTTTCTGAGGCATGTAACACAGAGGGATTTTCGAACACAGAAAGGGAATCCTTCGACCATCATCCCAGAATGAGAGCAAAATGCTCTTTCTTTGTATTTCAGGCAGGGAAGGAGTAACATGCTCGTGTTGAGCACACAAGTTTTAGTCAGCATAGCTGAACCTTTTCGTCAGTCCTCTAACTGAAGGCAGACAATCTGCCTGTTTGGCTTTCAACGCCTGTAGTACCTTCATTTCCTGATATGCAAAGTTCCCTTTGAAAACCAGGGGATTGCAATCCTTGCTAGGCCCGCTCTCTGCCGCCATCTCCCACTCAGAGAACGTTTGAGAAAGCAGCTTGTGCTGGGCGGACACTTTCTTCTAACAAAACTGAAGAGTCCCGTAGACTGACTTAAGCAGCTTGAAGGGGAACGCTGTATTTTGCTTTCTCTTTCATGTGGTGACTGGGGAATTTCCACTTGCTGCTAACCTTTACTCAGCACAACTACAGTTTTGCCCGCTTCGCGTTCCAGAATGTGAGAAACACGGTTTCTCTTCTCCTGTAGTGATAACGTCTGTAAAGCGGTATTCTCAGCCGCGCAGCACAGAATGCTTCCCGGAATGCTGCAAACCCTGAACGGCTTCAGCTACTTGAAAGGGAGAAACGTCGTATACTTTATCCAGGTCGAGAATGCACAGGCAACTTTCTGAGGCATGCAACACAGAGGGATTTTCGAACACAGAAAGGGAATCCTTCGACCATCATCCCAGAATGAGAGCAAAATGCTCTGTATTTCAGGCAGGGAAGGAGTAACATGCTCGTGTTGAGCACACACGTTTTAGTCAGCATAGCTGAACCTCCTCTGCCGTCCTCTAGCTGAAGGCAGACAATCTGCCTGTTTGGCTTTCATCGCCTGTAAGTACCTTCATTCCCTGATATGCAAAGTTCCCTTTGAAAACCAGGGGATTGCAATCCTTGCTAGGCCCGCTCTCTGCAGCCATCTCCTACTCAGAGAACGTTTGAGAAAGCAGCTTGTGCTGATCGGACCCTTTCTTCTAACAAAAATGAAAACTCCCGTAGACTGAGTTAAGCAGCATCAAGGGGAACGCAGTATTTGGCTTTCTCTTTCATGTGGTGAATGGGGGATTTCCACTTGCTGCTAACAAACTTTTACTCAGCACAACTACAGTTTTGCCTCCTTCGCGTTCCAGAATAGGAGAAACACGGTTTCTCTCCTCCTGTAGTGATACCTTCTGTAAAGCGGTATTCTCAGGCGCGCAGCACAGAATGCTTCCCGAAATGCTGGAAACCCTGAACGGCTTCAGCTACTTGAAAGGGAGGAACGTCGTATACTTTATCCAGGTAGACAGTGCACGGCAACTTTCTGAGGCATGTAACACAGAGGGATTTTCAAACAAGGAAACCGAATCCTTCGACCATCATCCCAGAATGAGAGCAAAATGCTCTCGCGTTGTCTTTCAGGCAGGGAAGAAGCTACATGCTCGTGTTGAGCAGATAAGTTTTAGTCAGCAAATCTGAACCTCTTCTTCCGTCCTCTAGCTGATGACAGACAATCGGCCTGTTTGGCTTTGAACGCCCATACCTTCATTCCCAGGTATGCAAAGTTCCCTTTGAAAACCAGGGAATTCCAATCCTTGCTAGGCAGGACTCTGCAGCCTTCTCCCACTTATAGAACGTTTGAGAAAGCAGCTTGTGCTGTGCTGACACTTTCTTCTAACAAAACCGAAAACTCCCGTAGCCTGAGTTAAGCAGCTTGAAGGGGAACGCTGTATCTTGCTTTCTCTTACATGTGGTGAATGGGGAACGTCTAGTGCTGCTAACAAACTTTTATTCAGCACAACTACAGTTTTGCCTCCTTCGCGTTCCAGAATGGGAGAAACACGGTTTCTCTTCTCCTGTAGTGATACCGTCTGTAAAGCGGTATTCTCAGGCGCGCAGCACAGAATGCTTCCCGAAATGCTGGAAACCCGGAACGGCTTCAGCTACTTGAAAGGGAGGAACGTCGTATACTTTATCCAGGTAGACAGTGCACGGCAACTTTCTGAGGCATGTAACACAGAGGGATTTTCAAACAAGGAAACCGAATCCTTCGACCGTCATCCCAGAATGAGAGCAAAATGCTCTCGTGTTGTCTTTCAGGCAGGGAAGAAGCTACATGCTCGTGTTGAGCAGATAAGTTTTAGTCAGCAAATCTGAACCTCTTCTTCCGTCCTCTAGCTGATGACAGACAATCTGCCTGTTTGGCTTTGAACGCCCGTACCTTCATTCCCAGGTATGCAAAGTTCCCTTTGAAAACCAGGGAATTCCAATCCTTGCTAGGCAGGACTCTGCAGCCTTCTCCCACTTATAGAACGTTTGAGAAAGCAGCTTGTGCTGTGCTGACACTTTCTTCTAACAAAACCGAAAACTCACGTAGCCTGAGTTAAGCAGCTTGAAGGGGAACGCTGTATCTTGCTTTCTCTTACATGTGGTGAATGGGGAACGTCTAGTGCTGCTAACAAACCTTTATTCAGCACAACTACAGTTTTGCCTCCTTCGCGTTCCAGAATGGGAGAAACACGGTTTCTCTTCTCCTGTAGTGATACCGTCTCTAAGCGGTATTCTCAGGCGCGCAGCACAGAATGCTTCCCGAAATGTTGGAAACCCTGAACGGCTTCAGCTACTTGAAAGGGAGAAACGTCGTACACTTTATCCAGGTAGACAATGCACGGCAACTTTCTGAGGCATGTAACACAGAGGGATTTTCAAACAAGGAAACCGAATCCTTCGACCATCATCCCAGAATGAGAGCAAAATGCTCTCGCGTTGTCTTTCAGGCAGGGAAGAAGCTACATGCCCGTGTTGAGCAGATAAGTTTTAGTCACCGTAGCTGAACCTTTTCTTCCGTCCTCTAGCTGAAGGCAGACAATCTGCCAGTTTGGCTTTGAACGCCTGTAGTACCTTCATTCCCTGGTACGCAAAGTTCCCTTTGAAAACCAGGGGATTCCAATCCTTGCTAGGCCCGCTCTCTGCAGCCTTCTCCCACTCAGAGAACGTTAGAGAAAGCAGCTTGTGCTGATAGGACACTTTCTTCTAACAAAACTGAAAACTCCCGTAGACTGTGATAAGCAGCTTGAAGGGGAACGCTGTATTTTGCTTTCTCTTTCATGTGGTGAATGGGGAATTTCCACTTGCTGCTAACAAACTTTTACTCAGCACAACTACAGTTTTGCCCCATTCGTGTTCCAGAATGGGAGAAACACGGTTTCTCTTCTCCTCTAGTGATAACGTCTGTAAAGCGGTATTTTCAGCCGCGCAGCACAGAATGCTTCACGGAATGCTGGAAAACCTGGACGGCTTCAGCTACTTGAAAGGGAGAAACGTCGTATACTTTATCCAGGTAGAAAATGCACAGGCAACTTTCTGAGGCATGTAACACAGAGGGATTTTCGAACACAGAAAGGGAATCCTTCGACCATCATCCCAGAATGAGAGCAAAATGCTCTTTCTTTGTATTTCAGGCAGGGAAGGAGTAACATGCTCGTGTTGAGCACACAAGTTTTAGTCAGCATAGCTGAACCTTTCCGTCAGTCCTCTAACTGAAGGCAGACAATCTGCCTGTTTGGCTTTCAACGCCTGTAGTACCTTCATTTCCTGATATGCAAAGTTCCCTTTGAAAACCAGGGGATTCCAATCCTTGCTAGGCCCGCTCTCTGCCGCCATCTCCCACTCAGAGAACGTTTGAGAAAGCAGCTTGTGCTGGGCGGACACTTTCTTCTAACAAAACTGAAGAGTCCCGTAGACTGACTTAAGCAGCTTGAAGGGGAACGCTGTATTTTGCTTTCTCTTTCATGTGGTGAATGGGGAATTTCCACTTGCTGCTAACCTTTACTCAGCACAACTACAGTTTTGCCCGCTTCGCGTTCCAGAATGGGAGAAACACGGTTTCTCTTCTCCTGTAGTGATAACGTCTGTAAAGCGGTATTCTCAGCCTCGCAGCACAGAATGCTTCCCGGAATGCTGCAAACCCTGAACGGCTTCAGCTACTTGAAAGGGAGAAACGTCGTATACTTTATCCAGGTCGAGAATGCACAGGCAACTTTCTGAGGCATGCAACACAGAGGGATTTTCGAACACAGAAAGGGAATCCTTCGACCATCATCCCAGAATGAGAGCAAAATGCTCTGTATTTCAGGCAGGGAAGGAGTAACATGCTCGTGTTGAGCACACACGTTTTAGTCAGCATAGCTGAACCTCCTCTGCCGTCCTCTAGCTGAAGGCAGACAATCTGCCTGTTTGGCTTTCATCGCCTGTAAGTACCTTCATTCCCTGATATGCAATGTTCCCTTTGAAAACCAGGGGATTGCAATCCTTGCTAGGCCCGCTCTCTGCAGCCATCTCCTACTCAGAGAACGTTTGTGAAAGCAGCTTGTGCTGATCGGACCCTTTCTTCTAACAAAAATGAAAACTCCCGTAGACTGAGTTAAGCAGCATCAAGGGGAACGCAGTATTGGGCTTTCTCTTTCATGTGGTGAATGGGGGATTTCCACTTGCTGCTAACAAACTTTTACTCAGCACAACTACAGTTTTGCCTCCTTCGCGTTCCAGAATAGGAGAAACACGGTTTCTCTCCTCCAGTAGTGATACCGTCTGTAAAGCGGTATTCTCAGGCGCGCAGCACAGAATGCTTCCCGAAATGCTGGAAACCCTGAACGGCTTCAGCTACTTGAAAGGGAGGAACGTCGTATACTTTATCCAGGTAGACAGTGCACGGCAACTTTCTGAGGCATGTAACACAGAGGGATTTTCAAACAAGGAAACCGAATCCTTCGACCATCATCCCAGAATGAGAGCAAAATGCTCTCGCGTTGTCTTTCAGGCAGGGAAGAAGCTACATGCTCGTGTTGAGCAGATAAGTTTTAGTCAGCAAATCTGAACCTCTTCTTCCGTCCTCTAGCTGATGACAGACAATCTGCCTGTTTGGCTTTGAACGCCGGTACCTTCTTTCCCAGGTATGCAAAGTTCCCTTTGAAAACCAGGGGATTCCAATCCTTGCTAGGCCCGCTCTCTGCAGCCTTCTCCCACTCAGAGAACGTTTGAGAAAGCAGCTTGTGCTGATCGGACACTTTCATCTAACAAAACCGAAAACTCCCGTAGCCTGAGTTAAGCAGCTTGAAGGGGAACGCTGTATCTTGCTTTCTCTTACATGTGGTGAATGGGGAACGTCTAGTGCTGCTAACAAACTTTTATTCAGCACAACTACAGTTTTGCCTCCTTCGCGTTCCAGAATGGGAGAAACACGGTTTCTCTTCTCCTGTAGTGATACCGTCTGTAAAGCGGTATTCTCAGGCGCGCAGCACAGAATGCTTCCCGAAATGCTGGAAACCCTGAACGGCTTCAGCTACTTGAAAGGGAGAAACGTCGTACACTTTATCCAGGTAGACAATGCACGGCAACTTTCTGAGGCATGTAACACAGAGGGATTTTCAAACAAGGAAACCGAATCCTTCGACCATCATCCCAGAATGAGAGCAAAATGCTCTCGCGTTGTCTTTCAGGCAGGGAAGAAGCTACATGCCCGTGTTGAGCAGATAAGTTTTAGTCACCGTAGCTGAACCTTTTCTTCCGTCCTCTAGCTGAAGGCAGACAATCTGCCAGTTTGGCTTTGAACGCCTGTAGTACCTTCATTCCCTGGTACGCAAAGTTCCCTTTGAAAACCAGGGGATTCCAATCCTTGCTAGGCCCGCTCTCTGCAGCCTTCTCCCACTCAGAGAACGTTAGAGAAAGCAGCTTGTGCTGATAGGACACTTTCTTCTAACAAAACTGAAAACTCCCGTAGACTGTGATAAGCAGCTTAAAGGGGAACGCTGTATTTTGCTTTCTCTTTCATGTGGTGAATGGGGAATTTCCACTTGCTGCTAACAAACTTTTACTCAGCACAACTACAGTTTTGCCCCATTCGTGTTCCAGAATGGGAGAAACACGGTTTCTCTTCTCCTCTAGTGATAACGTCTGTAAAGCGGTATTTTCAGCCGCGCAGCACAGAATGCTTCACGGAATGCTGGAAAACCTGGACGGCTTCAGCTACTTGAAAGGAAGAAACGTCGTATACTTTATCCAGGTAGAAAATGCACAGGCAACTTTCTGAGGCATGTAACACAGAGGGATTTTCGAACACAGAAAGGGAATCCTTCGACCATCATCCCAGAATGAGAGCAAAATGCTCTTTCTTTGTATTTCAGGCAGGGAAGGAGTAACATGCTCGTGTTGAGCACACAAGTTTTAGTCAGCATAGCTGAACCTTTTCGTCAGTCCTCTAACTGAAGGCAGACAATCTGCCTGTTTGGCTTTCAACGCCTGTAGTACCTTCATTTCCTGATATGCAAAGTTCCCTTTGAAAACCAGGGGATTGCAATCCTTGCTAGGCCCGCTCTCTGCCGCCATCTCCCACTCAGAGAACGTTTGAGAAAGCAGCTTGTGCTGGGCGGACACTTTCTTCTAACAAAACTGAAGAGTCCCGTAGACTGACTTAAGCAGCTTGAAGGGGAACGCTGTATTTTGCTTTCTCTTTCATGTGGTGACTGGGGAATTTCCACTTGCTGCTAACCTTTACTCAGCACAACTACAGTTTTGCCCGCTTCGCGTTCCAGAATGGGAGAAACACGGTTTCTCTTCTCCTGTAGTGATAACGTCTGTAAAGCGGTATTCTCAGCCGCGCAGCACAGAATGCTTCCCGGAATGCTGCAAACCCTGAACGGCTTCAGCTACTTGAAAGGGAGAAACGTCGTATACTTTATCCAGGTCGAGAATGCACAGGCAACTTTCTGAGGCATGCAACACAGAGGGATTTTCGAACACAGAAAGGGAATCCTTCGACCATCATCCCAGAATGAGAGCAAAATGCTCTGTATTTCAGGCAGGGAAGGAGTAACATGCTCGTGTTGAGCACACACGTTTTAGTCAGCATAGCTGAACCTCCTCTGCCGTCCTCTAGCTGAAGGCAGACAATCTGCCTGTTTGGCTTTCATCGCCTGTAAGTACCTTCATTCCCTGATATGCAAAGTTCCCTTTGAAAACCAGGGGATTGCAATCCTTGCTAGGCCCGCTCTCTGCAGCCATCTCCTACTCAGAGAACGTTTGAGAAAGCAGCTTGTGCTGATCGGACCCTTTCTTCTAACAAAAATGAAAACTCCCGTAGACTGAGTTAAGCAGCATCAAGGGGAACGCAGTATTTGGCTTTCTCTTTCATGTGGTGAATGGGGGATTTCCACTTGCTGCTAACAAACTTTTACTCAGCACAACTACAGTTTTGCCTCCTTCGCGTTCCAGAATAGGAGAAACACGGTTTCTCTCCTCCTGTAGTGATACCTCTGTAAAGCGGTATTCTCAGGCGCGCAGCACAGAATGCTTCCCGAAATGCTGGAAACCCTGAACGGCTTCAGCTACTTGAAAGGGAGGAACGTCGTATACTTTATCCAGGTAGACAGTGCACGGCAACTTTCTGAGGCATGTAACACAGAGGTATTTTCAAACAAGGAAACCGAATCCTTCGACCATCATCCCAGAATGAGAGCAAAATGCTCTCGCGTTGTCTTTCAGGCAGGGAAGAAGCTACATGCTCGTGTTGAGCAGATAAGTTTTAGTCAGCAAATCTGAACCTCTTCTTCCGTCCTCTAGCTGATGACAGACAATCGGCCTGTTTGGCTTTGAACGCCCATACCTTCATTCCCAGGTATGCAAAGTTCCCTTTGAAAACCAGGGAATTCCAATCCTTGCTAGGCAGGACTCTGCAGCCTTCTCCCACTTATAGAACGTTTGAGAAAGCAGCTTGTGCTGTGCTGACACTTTCTTCTAACAAAACCGAAAACTCCCGTAGCCTGAGTTAAGCAGCTTGAAGGGGAACGCTGTATCTTGCTTTCTCTTACATGTGGTGAATGGGGAACGTCTAGTGCTGCTAACAAACTTTTATTCAGCACAACTACAGTTTTGCCTCCTTCGCGTTCCAGAATGGGAGAAACACGGTTTCTCTTCTCCTGTAGTGATACCGTCTGTAAAGCGGTATTCTCAGGCGCGCAGCACAGAATGCTTCCCGAAATGCTGGAAACCCTGAACGGCTTCAGCTACTTGAAAGGGAGAAACGTCGTATACTTTATCCAGGTAGACACTGCACGGCAACTTTCTGAGGCATGTAACACAGAGGGATTTTCAAACAAGGAAACCGAATCCTTCGACCATCATCCCAGAATGAGAGCAAAATGCTCTCGCGTTGTCTTTCAGGCAGGGAAGAAGCTACATGCCCGTGTTGAGCAGATAAGTTTTAGTCACCGTAGCTGAACCTTTTCTTCCGTCCTCTAGCTGAAGGCAGACAATCTGCCAGTTTGGCTTTGAACGCCTGTAGTACCTTCATTCCCTGGTACGCAAAGTTCCCTTTGAAAACCAGGGGATTCCAATCCTTGCTAGGCCCGCTCTCTGCAGCCTTCTCCCACTCAGAGAACGTTTGAGAAAGCAGCTTGTGCTGATCGGACACTTTCTTCTAACAAAACTGAAAACTCCCGTAGACTGTGATAAGCAGCTTGAAGGGGAACGCTGTATTTTGCTTTCTCTTTCATGTGGTGAATGGGGAATTTCCACTTGCTGCTAACAAACTTTTACTCAGCACAACTACAGTTTTGCCCCATTCGCGTTCCAGAATGGGAGAAACACGGTTTCTCTTCTTCTCTAGTGATAACGTCTGTAAAGCGGTATTTTCAGCCGCGCAGCACAGAATGCTTCACGGAATGCTGGAAACCCTGGACGGCTTCAGCTACTTGAAAGGGAGAAACGTCGTATACTTTATCCAGGTAGAAAATGCACAGGCAACTTTCTGAGGCATGTAACACACAGGGATTTTCGAACACAGAAACCGAATCCTTCGACCATCATCCCAGAATGAGAGCAAAATGCTCTTTCTTTGTATTTCAGGCAGGGAAGGAGTAACATGCTCGTGTTGAGCACACAAGTTTTAGTCAGCATAGCTGAACCTTTTCGTCAGTCCTCTAACTGAAGGCAGACAATCTGCCTGTTTGGCTTTCAACGCCTGTAGTACCTTCATTTCCTGATATGCAAAGTTCCCTTTGAAAACCAGGGGATTCCAATCCTTGCTAGGCCCGCTCTCTGCCGCCATCTCCCACTCAGAGAACGTTTGAGAAAGCAGCTTGTGCTGGGCGGACACTTTCTTCTAACAAAACTGAAAAGTCCCGTAGACTGACTTAAGCAGCTTGAAGGGGAACGCTGTATTTTGCTTTCTCTTTCATGTGGTGACTGGGGAATTTCCACTTGCTGCTAACCTTTACTCAGCACAACTACAGTTTTGCCCGCTTCGCGTTCCAGAATGGGAGAAACACGGTTTCTCTTCTCCTGTAGTGATAACGTCTGTAAAGCGGTATTCTCAGCCGCGCAGCACAGAATGCTTCCCGGAATGCTGCAAACCCTGAACGGCTTCAGCTACTTGAAAGGGAGAAACGTCGTATACTTTATCCAGGTCGAGAATGCACAGGCAACTTTCTGAGGCATGTAACACAGAGGGATTTTCGAACACAGAAAGGGAATCCTTCGACCATCATCCCAGAATGAGAGCAAAATGCTCTGTATTTCAGGCAGGGAAGGAGTAACATGCTCGTGTTGAGCACACACGTTTTAGTCAGCATAGCTGAACCTCCTCTGCCGTCCTCTAGCTGAAGGCAGACAATCTGCCTGTTTGGCTTTCATCGCCTGTAAGTACCTTCATTCCCTGATATGCAAAGTTCCCTTTGAAAACCAGGGGATTGCAATCCTTGCTAGGCCCGCTCTCTGCAGCCATCTCCTACTCAGAGAACGTTTGAGAAAGCAGCTTGTGCTGATCGGACCCTTTCTTCTAACAAAAATGAAAACTCCCGTAGACTGAGTTAAGCAGCATCAAGGGGAACGCAGTATTTGGCTTTCTCTTTCATGTGGTGAATGGGGGATTTCCACTTGCTGCTAACAAACTTTTACTCAGCACAACTACAGTTTTGCCTCCTTCGCGTTCCAGAATAGGAGAAACACGGTTTCTCTCCTCCTGTAGTGATACCGTGTGTAAAGCGGTATTCTCAGGCGCGCAGCACAGAATGCTTCCCGAAATGCTGGAAACCCTGAACGGCTTCAGCTACTTGAAAGGGAGGAACGTCGTATACTTTATCCAGGTAGACAGTGCACGGCAACTTTCTGAGGCATGTAACACAGAGGGATTTTCAAACAAGGAAACCGAATCCTTCGACCATCATCCCAGAATGAGAGCAAAATGCTCTCGCGTTGTCTTTCAGGCAGGGAAGAAGCTACATGCTCGTGTTGAGCAGATAAGTTTTAGTCAGCAAATCTGAACCTCTTCTTCCGTCCTCTAGCTGATGACAGACAATCTGCCTGTTTGGCTTTGAACGCCTGTACCTTCATTCCCAGGTATGCAAAGTTCCCTTTGAAAACCAGGGGATTCCAATCCTTGCTAGGCCCGCTCTCTGCAGCCTTCTCCCACTCAGAGAACGTTTGAGAAAGCAGCTTGTGCTGATCGGACACTTTCATCTAACAAAACCGAAAACTCCCGTAGCCTGAGTTAAGCAGCTTGAAGGGGAACGCTGTATCTTGCTTTCTCTTACATGTGGTGAATGGGGAACGTCTAGTGCTGCTAACAAACTTTTATTCAGCACAACTACAGTTTTGCCTCCTTCGCGTTCCAGAATGGGAGAAACACGGTTTCTCTTCTCCTGTAGTGATACCGTCTGTAAAGCGGTATTCTCAGGCGCGCAGCACAGAATGCTTCCCGAAATGCTGGAAACCCTGAACGGCTTCAGCTACTTGAAAGGGAGAAACGTCGTATACTTTATCCAGGTAGACAATGCACGGCAACTTTCTGAGGCATGTAACACAGAGGGATTTTCAAACAAGGAAACCGAATCCTTCGACCATCATCCCAGAATGAGAGCAAAATGCTCTCGCGTTGTCTTTCAGGCAGGGAAGAAGCTACATGCCCGTGTTGAGCAGATAAGTTTTAGTCACCGTAGCTGAACCTTTTCTTCCGTCCTCTAGCTGAAGGCAGACAATCTGCCAGTTTGGCTTTGAACGCCTGTAGTACCTTCATTCCCTGGTACGCAAAGTTCCCTTTGAAAACCAGGGGATTCCAATCCTTGCTAGGCCCGCTCTCTGCAGCCTTCTCCCACTCAGAGAACGTTTGAGAAAGCAGCTTGTGCTGAACGGACACTTTCATCTAACAAATCTGAAAACTCCCGTAGACTGTGATAAGCAGCTTGAAGGGGAACGCTGTATTTTGCTTTCTCTTTCATGTGGTGAATGGGGAATTTCCACTTGCTGCTAACAAACTTTTACTCAGCACAACTACAGTTTTGCCCCATTCGCGTTCCAGAATGGGAGAAACACGGTTTCTCTTCTCCTCTAGTGATAACGTCTGTAAAGCGGTATTTTCAGCCGCGCAGCACAGAATGCTTCACGGAATGCTGGAAACCCTGGACGGCTTCAGCTACTTGAAAGGGAGAAACGTCGTATACTTTATCCAGGTAGAAAATGCACAGGCAACTTTCTGAGGCATGTAACACAGAGGGATTTTCGAACACAGAAAGGGAATCCTTCGACCATCATCCCAGAATGAGAGCAAAATGCTCTTTCTTTGTATTTCAGGCAGGGAAGGAGTAACATGCTCGTGTTGAGCACACAAGTTTTTGTCAGCATAGCTGAACCTTTTCGTCAGTCCTCTAACTGAAGGCAGACAATCTGCCTGTTTGGCTTTCAACGCCTGTAGTACCTTCATTTCCTGATATGCAAAGTTCCCTTTGAAAACCAGGGGATTCCAATCCTTGCTAGGCCCGCTCTCTGCCGCCATCTCCCACTCAGAGAACGTTTGAGAAAGCAGCTTGTGCTGGGCGGACACTTTCTTCTAACAAAACTGAATAGTCCCGTAGACTGACTTAAGCAGCTTGAAGGGGAACGCTGTATTTTGCTTTCTCTTTCATGTGGTGACTGGGGAATTTCCACTTGCTGCTAACCTTTACACAGCACAACTACAGTTTTGCCCGCTTCGCGTTCCAGAATGGGAGAAACACGGTTTCTCTTCTCCTGTAGTGATAACGTCTGTAAAGCGGTATTCTCAGCCGCGCAGCACAGAATGCTTCCCGGAATGCTGCAAACCCTGAACGGCTTCAGCTACTTGAAAGGGAGAAACGTCGTATACTTTATCCAGGTCGAGAATGCACAGGCAACTTTCTGAGGCATGCAACACAGAAGGATTTTCGAACACAGAAAGGGAATCCTTCGACCATCATCCCAGAATGAGAGCAAAATGCTCTGTATTTCAGGCAGGGAAGGAGTAACATGCTCGTGTTGAGCACACACGTTTTAGTCAGCATAGCTGAACCTCCTCTGCCGTCCTCTAGCTGAAGGCAGACAATCTGCCTGTTTGGCTTTCATCGCCTGTAAGTACCTTCATTCGCTGATATGCAAAGTTCCCTTTGAAAACCAGGGGATTGCAATCCTTGCTAGGCCCGCTCTCTGCAGCCATCTCCTACTCAGAGAACGTTTGAGAAAGCAGCTTGTGCTGATCGGACCCTTTCTTCTAACAAAAATGAAAACTCCCGTAGACTGAGTTAAGCAGCATCAAGGGGAACGCAGTATTTGGCTTTCTCTTTCATGTGGTGAATGGGGGATTTCCACTTGCTGCTAACAAACTTTTACTCAGCACAACTACAGTTTTGCCTCCTTCGCGTTCCAGAATAGGAGAAACACGGTTTCTCTCCTCCTGTAGTGATACCGGCTGTAAAGCGGTATTCTCAGGCGCGCAGCACAGAATGCTTCCCGAAATGCTGGAAACCCTGAACGGCTTCAGCTACTTGAAAGGGAGGAACGTCGTATACTTTATCCAGGTAGACAGTGCACGGCAACTTTCTGAGGCATGTAACACAGAGGGATTTTCAAACAAGGAAACCGAATCCTTCGACCATCATCCCAGAATGAGAGCAAAATGCTCTCGCGTTGTCTTTCAGGCAGGGAAGAAGCTACATGCTCGTGTTGAGCAGATAAGTTTTAGTCAGCAAATCTGAACCTCTTCTTCCGTCCTCTAGCTGATGACAGACAATCTGCCTGTTTGGCTTTGAACGCCTGTACCTTCATTCCCAGGTATGCAAAGTTCCCTTTGAAAACCAGGGGATTCCAATCCTTGCTAGGCCCGCTCTCTGCAGCCTTCTCCCACTCCGAGAAAGTTTGAGAAAGCAGCTTGTGCTGATCGGACACTTTCATCTAACAAAACCGAAAACTCCCGTAGCCTGAGTTAAGCAGCTTGAAGGGGAACGCTGTATCTTGCTTTCTCTTACATGTGGTGAATGGGGAATGTCTAGTGCTGCTAACAAACTTTTATTCAGCACAACTACAGTTTTGCCTCCTTCGCGTTCCAGAATGGGAGAAACACGGTTTCTCTACTCCTGTAGTGATACTGTCTGTAAAGCGGTATTCTCAGACGCGCAGCACAGAATGCTTCCCGAAATGCTGGAAACCCTGAACGGCTTCAGCTACTTGAAAGGGAGAAACGTCGTATACTTTATCCAGGTAGACAATGCACGGCAACTTTCTGAGGCATGTAACACAGAGGGATTTTCAAACAAGGAAACCGAATCCTTCGACCATCATCCCAGAATGAGAGCAAAATGCTCTCGCGTTGTCTTTCAGGCAGGGAAGAAGCTACATGCCCGTGTTGAGCAGATAAGTTTTAGTCACCGTAGCTGAACCTTTTCTTCCGTCCTCTAGCTGAAGGCAGACAATCTGCCAGTTTGTCTTTGAACGCCTGTAGTACCTTCATTCCCTGGTACGCAAAGTTCCCTTTGAAAACCAGGGGATTCCAATCCTTGCTAGGCCCGCTCTCTGCAGCCTTCTCCCACTCAGAGAACGTTTGAGAAAGCAGCTTGTGCTGAACGGACACTTTCATCTAACAAAACTGAAAACTCCCGTAGACTGTGATAAGCAGCTTGAAGGGGAACGCTGTATTTTGCTTTCTCTTTCATGTGGTGAATGGGGAATTTCCACTTGCTGCTAACAAACATTTACTCAGCACAACTACAGTTTTGCCCCATTCGCGTTCCAGAACGGGAGAAACACGGTTTCTCTTCTCCTCTAGTGATAACGTCTGTAAAGCGGTATTTTCAGCCGCGCAGCACAGAATGCTTCACGGAATGCTGGAAACCCTGGACGGCTTCAGCTACTTGAAAGGGAGAAACGTCGTATACTTTATCCAGGTAGAAAATGCACAGGCAACTTTCTGAGGCATGTAACACAGAGGGATTTTCGAACACAGAAAGGGAATCCTTCGACCATCATCCCAGAATGAGAGCAAAATGCTCTTTCTTTGTATTTCAGGCAGGGAAGGAGTAACATGCTCGTGTTGAGCACACAAGTTTTAGTCAGCATAGCTGAACCTTTTCGTCAGTCCTCTAACTGAAGGCAGACAATCTGCCTGTTTGGCTTTCAACGCCTGTAGTACCTTCATTTCCTGATATGCAAAGTTCCCTTTGAAAACCAGGGGATTCCAATCCTTGCTAGGCCCGCTCTCTGCCGCCATCTCCCACTCAGAGAACGTTTGAGAAAGCAGCTTGTGCTGGGCGGACACTTTCTTCTAACAAAACTGAAAAGTCCCGTAGACTGACTTAAGCAGCTTGAAGGGGAACGCTGTATTTTGCTTTCTCTTTCATGTGGTGACTGGGGAATTTCCACTTGCTGCTAACCTTTACTCAGCACAACTACAGTTTTGCCCGCTTCACGTTCCAGAATGGGAGAAACACGGTTTCTCTTCTCCTGTAGTGATAACGTCTGTAAAGCGGTATTCTCAGCCGCGCAGCACAGAATGCTTCCCGGAATGCTGCAAACCCTGAACGGCTTCAGCTACTTGAAAGGGAGAAACGTCGTATACTTTATCCAGGTCGAGAATGCACAGGCAACTTTCTGAGGCATGCAACACAGAGGGATTTTCGAACACAGAAAGGGAATCCTTCGACCATCATCCCAGAATGAGAGCAAAATGCTCTGTATTTCAGGCAGGGAAGGAGTAACATGCTCGTGTTGAGCACACACGTTTTAGTCAGCATAGCTGAACCTCCTCTGCCGTCCTCTCGCTGAAGGCAGACAATCTGCCTGTTTGGCTTTCATCGCCTGTAAGTACCTTCATTCGCTGATATGCAAAGTTCCCTTTGAAAACCAGGGGATTGCAATCCTTGCTAGGCCCGCTCTCTGCAGCCATCTCCTACTCAGAGAACGTTTGAGAAAGCAGCTTGTGCTGATCGGACCCTTTCTTCTAACAAAAATGAAAACTCCCGTAGACTCAGTTAAGCAGCATCAAGGGGAACGCAGTATTTGGCTTTCTCTTTCATGTGGTGAATGGGGGATTTCCACTTGCTGCTAACAAACTTTTACTCAGCACAACTACAGTTTTGCCTCCTTCGCGTTCCAGAATAGGAGAAACACGGTTTCTCTCCTCCTGTAGTGATACCGTGTGTAAAGCGGTATTCTCAGGCGCGCAGCACAGAATGCTTCCCGAAATGCTGGAAACCCTGAACGGCTTCAGCTACTTGAAAGGGAGGAACGTCGTATACTTTATCCAGGTAGACAGTGCACGGCAACTTTCTGAGGCATGTAACACAGAGGGATTTTCAAACAAGGAAACCGAATCCTTCGACCATCATCCCAGAATGAGAGCAAAATGCTCTCGCGTTGTCTTTCAGGCAGGGAAGAAGCTACATGCTCGTGTTGAGCAGATAAGTTTTAGTCAGCAAATCTGAACCTCTTCTTCCGTCCTCTAGCTGATGACAGACAATCTGCCTGTTTGGCTTTGAACGCCTGTACCTTCATTCCCAGGTATGCAAAGTTCCCTTTGAAAACCAGGGGATTCCAATCCTTGCTAGGCCCGCTCTCTGCAGCCTTCTCCCACTCCGAGAACGTTTGAGAAAGCAGCTTGTGCTGATCGGACACTTTCATCTAACAAAACCGAAAACTCCCGTAGCCTGAGTTAAGCAGCTTGAAGGGGAACGCTGTATCTTGCTTTCTCTTACATGTGGTGAATGGGGAATGTCTAGTGCTGCTAACAAACTTTTATTCAGCACAACTACAGTTTTGCCTCCTTCGCGTTCCAGAATGGGAGAAACACGGTTTCTCTACTCCTGTAGTGATACTGTCTGTAAAGCGGTATTCTCAGACGCGCAGCACAGAATGCTTCCCGAAATGCTGGAAACCCTGAACGGCTTCAGCTACTTGAAAGGGAGAAACGTCGTATACTTTATCCAGGTAGACAATGCACGGCAACTTTCTGAGGCATGTAACACAGAGGGATTTTCAAACAAGGAAACCGAATCCTTCGACCATCATCCCAGAATGAGAGCAAAATGCTCTTGCGTTGTCTTTCAGGCAGGGAAGAAGCTACATGCCCGTGTTGAGCAGATAAGTTTTAGTCACCGTAGCTGAACCTTTTCTTCCGTCCTCTAGCTGAAGGCAGACAATCTGCCAGTTTGTCTTTGAACGCCTGTAGTACCTTCATTCCCTGGTACGCAAAGTTCCCTTTGAAAACCAGGGGATTCCAATCCTTGCTAGGCCCGCTCTCTGCAGCCTTCTCCCACTCAGAGAACGTTTGAGAAAGCAGCTTGTGCTGAACGGACACTTT
>JASCZL010000081.1:0-20956 GCA_030035585.1 Dugong dugon
AAAAGCGTGGCTGCGGTTTCGTCAGGGGAATGAAGAGAAAAGGATGGCTGGATGGGAGAAGTGTTTGGGTAGAGCCCACTCCCGGCGCGCGCGCAAGCGCAAGCGCGCGGGCAAGCGCGCGGGCAAGCGCGCGGTGTGCTTTTGGCCCTAGGGTTTGGGAGAGGCGCAGGGCACTGGTGGGTTGCGGGTGGGAGCTGAGCCCGACGGGTCTAGGAGAGACACCCCGAGCGTAGGAGAGCCAGAGCTAGAGCCAGAGCAGAGCAGAGCAGAGCGGAGCAGAGCGAGCGCTGAGCGGGCGGCGGTGTGTCTTGGGGGCAGAACGACCAAAAGGGGACCGGGGGCTGCATGGGCCGGGAATCGAACCCGGGCCTCCCGCGTGGCAGGCGAGAATTCTACCACTGAACCACCCATGCAAGGCTGGCGCTCCGGCGTCCCACTCCAGACTGTGCCCCTGAATTCGCTGGCCCGCCGCCGGCCTCAGGACACTGCTCACTACCTGCCGGGGGCACCTATCTATCTGCTGCCCTTGAGCGTGGCAGGCGGCGGCGGCGGCGGCGAGACCCAGCGGGCTAGGGGTCGGCGCGGTGGACCGGGAAGAGAGGCATGTCAAGGGTCCTCGGACGCGGAGGGAGAGAGGCAGTCCCTGCCCTTCCCGTGGCTGGCAGGAAGCCTAGAGCCAGAAGCAGCCTGGCCGCCACGCGCGGATCCCAACCGGGGCAGGAGGCTCGTGGCGCGCAGAGGTGGGCGCGGCTGTCCCGGCAGCGACCCCCAACTGGGACCCCCAGGACCCCCTTTCGCGGCCGGCTTTCTTGGCTGGGTTGGCGTGGGTGGGGGTGGGGGCTTGGGAAGGGCCTCGACGCGTGCGGCCTCCTGTGCCGGCAGCTCGCCAGCGGCGGGACGTCGGGCAAAGTGGCCACATCCGTCTGAGCCTGGCTTCCGTCCTCTGCCCTCCACCCTCCGGCCGGCCGCACTCCCGAGGGCACCCGGCTGGAGGGTGGGTTGTGGGACTGGAGCGGGTCGAGCGATCGGAAGATCTCTTTGGCGGAGTGGGTGCTGGCGCGGTCCGCCTGTGCCCCGGCAGCGGCTTCCCTCCTGGAGATGGGGTGTGGCGCCCGACGTGGGCCAGGCCCTATGCAGGGCTCTGGCTTTTTCTCACCAGCCGCTGGCGAGGCTGAATGTGTAGCGGCGGGGCCGGTGTCGGGAGGCCAAGTCCCCACACAGAAAAAGTGTGGAGACCACAGGCGGACGACAGCACGCAGCGAGTGGGAGTAGGAAGGGGATCCGATCGGAGGGTTGGAGCTGGGGGGAGAAGGGAATGGCCTGAGGTCGGTGCGGAAAGGACGCCGTGGTGGCCAAGGCTTTGGGTGGTGTGCTGCTGCTTGCAGCAGCGTAGGGCAAAAGCGAGCTGCCGTTCACCAGGCAGAAGCTGGAGGACCAACAGGGAGGGCTTTCCACACGTGGCCGACGGAGCACATACACACACGCCCGCCCACGGAGACAAAGACCGGGGGCGGATTCACCAGGAAGGCCGGCGTGCACCGGCTTGCATGCAGCCAGGTCGGCGCGCCGGCTTCATCGTACTCACTTGCTACTCGGTGGTGAGCAATCTGACATGGGCTGCAGCACATCTTTGCTGCGGTGGGGGACAGGTGCAGATCGGTGGGAAGCCACCATCGGGCCCCTGCCCACCGTGCTTACTGGGTAATCCGGGCCTGACCAAGGCAGACGGGAGGGAGAGCGAGAGGAAGAGGGAAAGGGCAAGGGCGAGAGAGGACAGGGGAGAGAGAGAGAGGAGGTACGTGGGACGTGGAGGAGAAAAACGGCGTGGACGTGGGGGCAGGCAGTTAGGAGCGGGGCGTCGAGCGGTGCGCAGCTGGGCTGGGGCTGGGGCTGGCCGGAAGGGCAGCTCCCAGAGGGATTCAAGGCGCTGGAGCATCACAGCTGTCAGGGATGTGGCTGACAAGTTAGTGCTTCCGAGAGGCGTGTGGCCACGGGCTGGAGGTTGGAGAGACAGAAGGATTGCAAGGCCCGAGCGTGGGCTGTCGCCCGGTCAAGGGCAGAGACGCGTCTGCTGAAGGCTGGGGACAGCAGGTTGTTGTGGCCAAAAGGCTGCCGTGTCAGGAGTGGGATTCGAACCCACGCCTCCAGGGGAGACTGCGACCTGAACGCAGCGCCTTAGACCGCTCGGCCATCCTGACGGCTGTCGTGCGCGCGTCGCCGCTCGCCTGGCTGGGAAGCCGCGCCGACACCCGTAGCCTGGGCCGGCCGGCCGGCGCGCCTCGCGGACGGCCTTGCGGCTGCGCAACGGACGGGCTGCGCGCGAGAACGCACGAGCCGAGCGAGCAAGGCCAGTCGACGCGGCTGGGGGCCGCGCCGACTTCCCCGCGCACCCTCCCCGGTGCCCCGCCGGCCGCTGCCGAAGGCCTCCGCCCTCACGTCAACTTGCGCGCCCACCAATGCCTCCTCTTCCTCCTCCTCCCCGTAGACTTTGTTTTACCCGCTCGGTCCCTTGCTCCCGGCGCTGTCGCCGCGGTGGAGGCAACTGGCAGCGGCGCAAGCAGGGGTTCAGTAATCCCCGGGTCCTGGTCCGGGTGCGAGGCTCCGTGGGTCGGCGAGGACGGGGCGGCCGGGCACGTGCTGCCGCCCAGCGTGCGTAGCGAGCAGGGGGCAGGAGTAGGCGTCGGCGCCGTCTGCGGCGCCGGCGCCGGCGGCGGCGGGAGAGCCTTCCGGACCCGGGACGGCCGCCGCCGTCCTCGTTAGTATAGTGGTGAGTATCCCCGCCTGTCACGCGGGAGACCGGGGTTCGATTCCCCGACGGGGAGGCAGACGCCCTTTTTGGCCTCTGCCGCCACCCACCCGGCGCCTGCTCTCAGGCCCAGGCCCAGTCGCCCGCGCCCTGCCCTGGCCCGCCCCTGGCCCGCCCCTGGCCCGCCCCTGGCCTGCCCCTGGCCTGCCCCTGCCCTCCGCGCTGCACCGGCGCCCGCGGCGCCGTCCGTTGCCTGGCCTGCGACCTCTCCCCCCACTTTCCCTTCCTATCCTCCTGGCCAAGCCACAGCAGCCAGCCACAGTAGCCTTCTCTGCTCCCCGCAGCGCCTGACGAGCGGCCCGTCCCGAGCCGGTGTCAAGCGCCACCCGGCCCAGGGTCGCCGACGGCGTCCCAGCCACTCCGAATCGCAGGTGCCAGGGCAGGTGGGGGACGGCGTGTCGGAGATGTGCACCGGCTCGGTGCGGGCTGTGGCCCAGCTGAGCCTCGCCGAGCGGGCGCGACGTGGCGGAGAACGGAAGGGCCTTGGCGAGCCGGGGATCTGGAGCAGGCGTGCCCCGGGGACAGGCCGCAGCCGGGAGCTCCTGGCGAGGCGGGGCGGTGGCAGGCCGCGCGCCCTGGAGCGCCCGTGTGCGGGGGCGGGAGCAGCGAGGAAGGGAGAGCGCCCCCAGCGGCGGGGGCGGGTGGAGAGCGGCTGGGCTGGGCGGGCGCCGATGCGGCCGCAGGTGGCGCTGTGGCGGCGCGGAGCCGCGGACCGGTGGGCCGGACGTCGAGGAAGGGCTGCGCGTGGCGGCGGCGGCGGCGGCGGTAGCGGTAGCGCACTGCTGCGAGTCCCGGGCGGCGTCTCGGGGCTGTCTGGGCTGTGCGGCGTTGGTGGTATAGTGGTGAGCATAGCTGCCTTCCAAGCAGTTGACCCGGGTTCGATTCCCGGCCAACGCAGTGGGCTGACGTTTTGCCGGAGGCCCAGGGCCATCTCGCCAGGGATGGGTGACGGAGTTGGCCCTTGGCTCGGTGGGGAGGTTGGGAGAAGGATGGCGGCGCACAGCGTTTTGGAGGTGCTGCGAGCGAGAGGAAAGCGTGCGGATTGCGAAGGAGGCCCCGAGGCCCCGGCGGGCGGCGGGCGGCGGGCGGCGGGCGGCAGGAGGCAGGAGGCCTGAGAGGGGTCCGCGGCTGGCGCCGGAGGTAGCGCCCAGGGGTGCGGAGGCGCTGAGTCCAGGTGGCGCGGGCAGGACGGGCGGCCCGACGCTCCCTGGTGGTCTAGTGGTTAGGATTCGGCGCTCTCACCGCCGCGGCCCGGGTTCGATTCCCGGCCAGGGAAGCCATTCTTCTTCCTCTCTGCCCACGAACTGGCCTCGCACCTCTACCCCTGCCTTTTAGCCAACGCTCGCTGGCCCAGCACACCACCTGCCCTGCTGCCTCCAGCGGCGCAATCCGGTCCTCGGCGCCTCCCTCAGGCGCTCGCCCACCAGAGGCCTCTTTTCGTCGTCGGCCCTCTGCTCTCTCCTCCGACGCCCGCCGCGCTCCCGCGCTCCCGCTCTCCCGCTCTCCCGCTCTCCCGCTCTCCCTCAGCCCCAAACCCCACAGGCCAGGACAGCCTCCGGCCTGCGGTGGCTCGCGCGTGCTTGCGTTTTGCTCGGCCACCACTTGAAACCCGGGCTGGGGGAGCCAAGGTGGTGAGCGCCGAGAGACCCGGGCCAGGGCGGCGGCCGGGAGACAGAGGAGTGTGAAAAAGCAATCCTGGAATGGCCGGCCAGCCGGGGGTGGGGGGTGGGGGGCGGCCAGGCTGGGGGGACGGGTCTCTGTGGCGGTGGGGGTGGGGGGCGGTGCGGGGAGGACGAGGAATGTGAGACAGGAGCGGGTCGGGGAAATGGACATGCCGAACCGCTGGGGTCCGGGCCGCCGAGGGGCGGTGGCACCGTATGTACCCTTTCCCAACTTTCTAACACGATTTTATTCGCAAGGCGCCGACAGAGCTCAACGCGGACAGAAACGGACCGAGAACACCCCTACTGCCGCCTCCCACGTTCTACTACCAAGATGTTTCATCCCATTTCTGCCGTACCACATACCTATCCAGGTGTCCGTCCCTACTTCCACTCGAGTGTCCCTCTTGTTAAATCATCGATGATGCCAAGCAAAGTAAATTACAGCCAGCGGTCACGCCCTCCTCGCAAGGCCTGCAGGCGGGTCGGTAGACGGAGTCTAATATTTGCCCCAAGATCGTTTTTCTTAGCAATCAAGTCTGCATACGAGGAAACGCACAAACCTCACGCCGCACAGTCGTTCCTTGGGTGTCTTTGTCGTTCTCTTCCCGTCCCCCACCCCCACCTCTCCTCTTGCCTCTGTCTCTCTGTCATCGCGATGAAAATATATCCAAGACAAAATGTATCATATTCACCGTCTGTGAGTGCAGAATTCAGAGGTGTTATGTACGTTCACGATGTTCCTAACCATCGCCAATGTCCGTTTCCACCTTTTTTTTTCTTTTTTTTCTTTTTAATTTTCAATTGTCAATCATTGTCGAGCCAACTGTATTCTCTCTAAACTATGACCTGTTTCCGCCTTCCCCGCTCCCCTGGGAAACCTCTATTCAGTTTGTATCTCTAGGAAATTGCCTATTGTATAGACGTGATGAGAGTAAAATCACACAACATTGGTTGTTTGGGGTCTGGTTTATGTCCCTCAGCCAATGTCTTCAAGGTTCATCCACGTTGTAGCATCATCAGAACTTCATCGCTTTGGATGGCCATTCACTGCATTTGGAGAAATAGGTATTGTTTTTAAAAAGGGCCATGGAGTGGATTCTGACTCCTGGTGACCCCACATGTCTGAGACTATATCTGCACTCCACGGCCTTGTCGATGGCTTGCAACGTTAGCGAAGTAGAACGCCAGGCACGTGAAAGGCATACCGTTGCGTGCAGGGGCCCCCGTCGCCATACAGAAGCTTCGCACCTCCCCAGAAACTTCCTTCATGCCCCTGTGGGTGAGTGGTGGGTGGATGACCGCAACGGAGGAAGCGGCTTGGGTGTTTGGGTGGCATGGCACGCAGGACGGGGCAAAGAGCAGGAAACTCAAAAGAGGGGCCAGACGTGTGCTGAGTGCGGGGAGGTGACAGAAGGGGTCCAGAGTGTCCAAGAGTCCCTCGGACAGGAGGGGGCGTTGGGAGTGCGGCTGGCCAGTCAGTTACCGGTGCTGCAGAGGCTTCAGGGCTTTGGGGCATTATACTCGGCCGGTGTGGGGTTGACGGTGGGGACGTCGGAGGGGCAGGGGCGACTCTGAGGATCCCGTGGGTGGCCATGCCCAGCGGATGCGCGTCATCAGGGCTGGACGTTTATTTGAGAGAGGTGTGCGCTGGCGGGTCAGACGGAGGCTGCGAGGACCGCTAGATGGTAAGAGGGGGTGGGGGTTGGGAGGGTGGTCTCAGGTCCCACCCAGACCCAAGACCGTGTCATGAGATAGGACCCAGCCGGACAAGGTTGGGGTGTTGCGCTTGGAGGCACTCAAACCAAGGAGTGGGAGGCTGACTGCGGGCAAGGGTGCTGTAGAGAGCGAGCAAGCGTGAGACAGACATGGAAGAGGGAGAGGGAGTCGCAGACAGACACAGGCAGAGAGGGATTGAGAAAGAGAGTGACACAGAGAGACACAAAGGCAGACAGAAAGAGAGAGAGAGAGGCATCAGAAGAGAAGGGAAGATAGAAAAAGGTCTGGAAAAGGCCGGGAAGCCTTAGGGGCTTTGGCCGGCCCAGAGGCTGAAACCTCCGTTTGTCAGGACCAAGCGTAGTGCGTCAGGTGTGCGTTTGGGGGACGGTGGCGTGGGATGGGGGACTCGGTGGAGACTGAAAGAGGCCCGAGCAACAGATGCCTCCAGTGATCCTTGACCAGAAGTTTGGACTGTGGTAATGGGGAGGGGGGCAAGGAAGGGCTGAGTTGAAAACCATGTTGTCCACTGGGCTAAAGTGACTCTAGTAACAGGACTTTTAATTTTCTCGTGCGGGACGATGAGCACGGCACTGTACTTGCCTGTAATGAATTGCTTTTCGGAGCATGGGTTGGGGCGTGCGACTTCCCCGGTGACGGCCCAGCAAGGATGGTGTAATTTTTGGAGTGTGGCGAGGAGATGTGGTGAGATGGGAAGCGGCGCGGAGTTCCCGCGGGGAAAGCCTGTGCGTGGCATGATGATCGTCTGTGAAGTGAAAAGCGTGGCTGCGGTTTCGTCAGGGGAATGAAGAGAAAAGGATGGCTGGATGGGAGAAGTGTTTGGGTAGAGCCCACTCCCGGCGCGCGCGCAAGCGCAAGCGCGCGGGCAAGCGCGCGGGCAAGCGCGCGGTGTGCTTTTGGCCCTAGGGTTTGGGAGAGGCGCAGGGCACTGGTGGGTTGCGGGTGGGAGCTGAGCCCGACGGGTCTAGGAGAGACACCCCGAGCGTAGGAGAGCCAGAGCTAGAGCCAGAGCAGAGCAGAGCAGAGCGGAGCAGAGCGAGCGCTGAGCGGGCGGCGGTGTGTCTTGGGGGCAGAACGACCAAAAGGGGACCGGGGGCTGCATGGGCCGGGAATCGAACCCGGGCCTCCCGCGTGGCAGGCGAGAATTCTACCACTGAACCACCCATGCAAGGCTGGCGCTCCGGCGTCCCACTCCAGACTGTGCCCCTGAATTCGCTGGCCCGCCGCCGGCCTCAGGACACTGCTCACTACCTGCCGGGGGCACCTATCTATCTGCTGCCCTTGAGCGTGGCAGGCGGCGGCGGCGGCGGCGAGACCCAGCGGGCTAGGGGTCGGCGCGGTGGACCGGGAAGAGAGGCATGTCAAGGGTCCTCGGACGCGGAGGGAGAGAGGCAGTCCCTGCCCTTCCCGTGGCTGGCAGGAAGCCTAGAGCCAGAAGCAGCCTGGCCGCCACGCGCGGATCCCAACCGGGGCAGGAGGCTCGTGGCGCGCAGAGGTGGGCGCGGCTGTCCCGGCAGCGACCCCCAACTGGGACCCCCAGGACCCCCTTTCGCGGCCGGCTTTCTTGGCTGGGTTGGCGTGGGTGGGGGTGGGGGCTTGGGAAGGGCCTCGACGCGTGCGGCCTCCTGTGCCGGCAGCTCGCCAGCGGCGGGACGTCGGGCAAAGTGGCCACATCCGTCTGAGCCTGGCTTCCGTCCTCTGCCCTCCACCCTCCGGCCGGCCGCACTCCCGAGGGCACCCGGCTGGAGGGTGGGTTGTGGGACTGGAGCGGGTCGAGCGATCGGAAGATCTCTTTGGCGGAGTGGGTGCTGGCGCGGTCCGCCTGTGCCCCGGCAGCGGCTTCCCTCCTGGAGATGGGGTGTGGCGCCCGACGTGGGCCAGGCCCTATGCAGGGCTCTGGCTTTTTCTCACCAGCCGCTGGCGAGGCTGAATGTGTAGCGGCGGGGCCGGTGTCGGGAGGCCAAGTCCCCACACAGAAAAAGTGTGGAGACCACAGGCGGACGACAGCACGCAGCGAGTGGGAGTAGGAAGGGGATCCGATCGGAGGGTTGGAGCTGGGGGGAGAAGGGAATGGCCTGAGGTCGGTGCGGAAAGGACGCCGTGGTGGCCAAGGCTTTGGGTGGTGTGCTGCTGCTTGCAGCAGCGTAGGGCAAAAGCGAGCTGCCGTTCACCAGGCAGAAGCTGGAGGACCAACAGGGAGGGCTTTCCACACGTGGCCGACGGAGCACATACACACACGCCCGCCCACGGAGACAAAGACCGGGGGCGGATTCACCAGGAAGGCCGGCGTGCACCGGCTTGCATGCAGCCAGGTCGGCGCGCCGGCTTCATCGTACTCACTTGCTACTCGGTGGTGAGCAATCTGACATGGGCTGCAGCACATCTTTGCTGCGGTGGGGGACAGGTGCAGATCGGTGGGAAGCCACCATCGGGCCCCTGCCCACCGTGCTTACTGGGTAATCCGGGCCTGACCAAGGCAGACGGGAGGGAGAGCGAGAGGAAGAGGGAAAGGGCAAGGGCGAGAGAGGACAGGGGAGAGAGAGAGAGGAGGTACGTGGGACGTGGAGGAGAAAAACGGCGTGGACGTGGGGGCAGGCAGTTAGGAGCGGGGCGTCGAGCGGTGCGCAGCTGGGCTGGGGCTGGGGCTGGCCGGAAGGGCAGCTCCCAGAGGGATTCAAGGCGCTGGAGCATCACAGCTGTCAGGGATGTGGCTGACAAGTTAGTGCTTCCGAGAGGCGTGTGGCCACGGGCTGGAGGTTGGAGAGACAGAAGGATTGCAAGGCCCGAGCGTGGGCTGTCGCCCGGTCAAGGGCAGAGACGCGTCTGCTGAAGGCTGGGGACAGCAGGTTGTTGTGGCCAAAAGGCTGCCGTGTCAGGAGTGGGATTCGAACCCACGCCTCCAGGGGAGACTGCGACCTGAACGCAGCGCCTTAGACCGCTCGGCCATCCTGACGGCTGTCGTGCGCGCGTCGCCGCTCGCCTGGCTGGGAAGCCGCGCCGACACCCGTAGCCTGGGCCGGCCGGCCGGCGCGCCTCGCGGACGGCCTTGCGGCTGCGCAACGGACGGGCTGCGCGCGAGAACGCACGAGCCGAGCGAGCAAGGCCAGTCGACGCGGCTGGGGGCCGCGCCGACTTCCCCGCGCACCCTCCCCGGTGCCCCGCCGGCCGCTGCCGAAGGCCTCCGCCCTCACGTCAACTTGCGCGCCCACCAATGCCTCCTCTTCCTCCTCCTCCCCGTAGACTTTGTTTTACCCGCTCGGTCCCTTGCTCCCGGCGCTGTCGCCGCGGTGGAGGCAACTGGCAGCGGCGCAAGCAGGGGTTCAGTAATCCCCGGGTCCTGGTCCGGGTGCGAGGCTCCGTGGGTCGGCGAGGACGGGGCGGCCGGGCACGTGCTGCCGCCCAGCGTGCGTAGCGAGCAGGGGGCAGGAGTAGGCGTCGGCGCCGTCTGCGGCGCCGGCGCCGGCGGCGGCGGGAGAGCCTTCCGGACCCGGGACGGCCGCCGCCGTCCTCGTTAGTATAGTGGTGAGTATCCCCGCCTGTCACGCGGGAGACCGGGGTTCGATTCCCCGACGGGGAGGCAGACGCCCTTTTTGGCCTCTGCCGCCACCCACCCGGCGCCTGCTCTCAGGCCCAGGCCCAGTCGCCCGCGCCCTGCCCTGGCCCGCCCCTGGCCCGCCCCTGGCCCGCCCCTGGCCTGCCCCTGGCCTGCCCCTGCCCTCCGCGCTGCACCGGCGCCCGCGGCGCCGTCCGTTGCCTGGCCTGCGACCTCTCCCCCCACTTTCCCTTCCTATCCTCCTGGCCAAGCCACAGCAGCCAGCCACAGTAGCCTTCTCTGCTCCCCGCAGCGCCTGACGAGCGGCCCGTCCCGAGCCGGTGTCAAGCGCCACCCGGCCCAGGGTCGCCGACGGCGTCCCAGCCACTCCGAATCGCAGGTGCCAGGGCAGGTGGGGGACGGCGTGTCGGAGATGTGCACCGGCTCGGTGCGGGCTGTGGCCCAGCTGAGCCTCGCCGAGCGGGCGCGACGTGGCGGAGAACGGAAGGGCCTTGGCGAGCCGGGGATCTGGAGCAGGCGTGCCCCGGGGACAGGCCGCAGCCGGGAGCTCCTGGCGAGGCGGGGCGGTGGCAGGCCGCGCGCCCTGGAGCGCCCGTGTGCGGGGGCGGGAGCAGCGAGGAAGGGAGAGCGCCCCCAGCGGCGGGGGCGGGTGGAGAGCGGCTGGGCTGGGCGGGCGCCGATGCGGCCGCAGGTGGCGCTGTGGCGGCGCGGAGCCGCGGACCGGTGGGCCGGACGTCGAGGAAGGGCTGCGCGTGGCGGCGGCGGCGGCGGCGGTAGCGGTAGCGCACTGCTGCGAGTCCCGGGCGGCGTCTCGGGGCTGTCTGGGCTGTGCGGCGTTGGTGGTATAGTGGTGAGCATAGCTGCCTTCCAAGCCGTTGACCCGGGTTCGATTCCCGGCCAACGCAGTGGGCTGACGTTTTGCCGGAGGCCCAGGGCCATCTCGCCAGGGATGGGTGACGGAGTTGGCCCTTGGCTCGGTGGGGAGGTTGGGAGAAGGATGGCGGCGCACAGCGTTTTGGAGGTGCTGCGAGCGAGAGGAAAGCGTGCGGATTGCGAAGGAGGCCCCGAGGCCCCGGCGGGCGGCGGGCGGCGGGCGGCGGGCGGCAGGAGGCAGGAGGCCTGAGAGGGGTCCGCGGCTGGCGCCGGAGGTAGCGCCCAGGGGTGCGGAGGCGCTGAGTCCAGGTGGCGCGGGCAGGACGGGCGGCCCGACGCTCCCTGGTGGTCTAGTGGTTAGGATTCGGCGCTCTCACCGCCGCGGCCCGGGTTCGATTCCCGGCCAGGGAAGCCATTCTTCTTCCTCTCTGCCCACGAACTGGCCTCGCACCTCTACCCCTGCCTTTTAGCCAACGCTCGCTGGCCCAGCACACCACCTGCCCTGCTGCCTCCAGCGGCGCAATCCGGTCCTCGGCGCCTCCCTCAGGCGCTCGCCCACCAGAGGCCTCTTTTCGTCGTCGGCCCTCTGCTCTCTCCTCCGACGCCCGCCGCGCTCCCGCTCTCCCGCTCTCCCGCTCTCCCGCTCTCCCGCTCTCCCGCTCTCCCGCTCTCCCGCTCTCCCTCAGCCCCAAACCCCACAGGCCAGGACAGCCTCCGGCCTGCGGTGGCTCGCGCGTGCTTGCGTTTTGCTCGGCCACCACTTGAAACCCGGGCTGGGGGAGCCAAGGTGGTGAGCGCCGAGAGACCCGGGCCAGGGCGGCGGCCGGGAGACAGAGGAGTGTGAAAAAGCAATCCTGGAATGGCCGGCCAGCCGGGGGTGGGGGGTGGGGGGCGGCCAGGCTGGGGGGACGGGTCTCTGTGGCGGTGGGGGTGGGGGGCGGTGCGGGGAGGACGAGGAATGTGAGACAGGAGCGGGTCGGGGAAATGGACATGCCGAACCGCTGGGGTCCGGGCCGCCGAGGGGCGGTGGCACCGTATGTACCCTTTCCCAACTTTCTAACACGATTTTATTCGCAAGGCGCCGACAGAGCTCAACGCGGACAGAAACGGACCGAGAACACCCCTACTGCCGCCTCCCACGTTCTACTACCAAGATGTTTCATCCCATTTCTGCCGTACCACATACCTATCCAGGTGTCCGTCCCTACTTCCACTCGAGTGTCCCTCTTGTTAAATCATCGATGATGCCAAGCAAAGTAAATTACAGCCAGCGGTCACGCCCTCCTCGCAAGGCCTGCAGGCGGGTCGGTAGACGGAGTCTAATATTTGCCCCAAGATCGTTTTTCTTAGCAATCAAGTCTGCATACGAGGAAACGCACAAACCTCACGCCGCACAGTCGTTCCTTGGGTGTCTTTGTCGTTCTCTTCCCGTCCCCCACCCCCACCTCTCCTCTTGCCTCTGTCTCTCTGTCCACCTCTCCTCTTGCCTCTGTCTCTCTGTCATCGCGATGAAAATATATCCAAGACAAAATGTATCATATTCACCGTCTGTGAGTGCAGAATTCAGAGGTGTTATGTACGTTCACGATGTTCCTAACCATCGCCAATGTCCGTTTCCACCTTTTTTTTTCTTTTTTTTCTTTTTAATTTTCAATTGTCAATCATTGTCGAGCCAACTGTATTCTCTCTAAACTATGACCTGTTTCCGCCTTCCCCGCTCCCCTGGGAAACCTCTATTCAGTTTGTATCTCTAGGAAATTGCCTATTGTATAGACGTGATGAGAGTAAAATCACACAACATTGGTTGTTTGGGGTCTGGTTTATGTCCCTCAGCCAATGTCTTCAAGGTTCATCCACGTTGTAGCATCATCAGAACTTCATCGCTTTGGATGGCCATTCACTGCATTTGGAGAAATAGGTATTGTTTTTAAAAAGGGCCATGGAGTGGATTCTGACTCCTGGTGACCCCACATGTCTGAGACTATATCTGCACTCCACGGCCTTGTCGATGGCTTGCAACGTTAGCGAAGTAGAACGCCAGGCACGTGAAAGGCATACCGTTGCGTGCAGGGGCCCCCGTCGCCATACAGAAGCTTCGCACCTCCCCAGAAACTTCCTTCATGCCCCTGTGGGTGAGTGGTGGGTGGATGACCGCAACGGAGGAAGCGGCTTGGGTGTTTGGGTGGCATGGCACGCAGGACGGGGCAAAGAGCAGGAAACTCAAAAGAGGGGCCAGACGTGTGCTGAGTGCGGGGAGGTGACAGAAGGGGTCCAGAGTGTCCAAGAGTCCCTCGGACAGGAGGGGGCGTTGGGAGTGCGGCTGGCCAGTCAGTTACCGGTGCTGCAGAGGCTTCAGGGCTTTGGGGCATTATACTCGGCCGGTGTGGGGTTGACGGTGGGGACGTCGGAGGGGCAGGGGCGACTCTGAGGATCCCGTGGGTGGCCATGCCCAGCGGATGCGCGTCATCAGGGCTGGACGTTTATTTGAGAGAGGTGTGCGCTGGCGGGTCAGACGGAGGCTGCGAGGACCGCTAGATGGTAAGAGGGGGTGGGGGTTGGGAGGGTGGTCTCAGGTCCCACCCAGACCCAAGACCGTGTCATGAGATAGGACCCAGCCGGACAAGGTTGGGGTGTTGCGCTTGGAGGCACTCAAACCAAGGAGTGGGAGGCTGACTGCGGGCAAGGGTGCTGTAGAGAGCGAGCAAGCGTGAGACAGACATGGAAGAGGGAGAGGGAGTCGCAGACAGACACAGGCAGAGAGGGATTGAGAAAGAGAGTGACACAGAGAGACACAAAGGCAGACAGAAAGAGAGAGAGAGAGGCATCAGAAGAGAAGGGAAGATAGAAAAAGGTCTGGAAAAGGCCGGGAAGCCTTAGGGGCTTTGGCCGGCCCAGAGGCTGAAACCTCCGTTTGTCAGGACCAAGCGTAGTGCGTCAGGTGTGCGTTTGGGGGACGGTGGCGTGGGATGGGGGACTCGGTGGAGACTGAAAGAGGCCCGAGCAACAGATGCCTCCAGTGATCCTTGACCAGAAGTTTGGACTGTGGTAATGGGGAGGGGGGCAAGGAAGGGCTGAGTTGAAAACCATGTTGTCCACTGGGCTAAAGTGACTCTAGTAACAGGACTTTTAATTTTCTCGTGCGGGACGATGAGCACGGCACTGTACTTGCCTGTAATGAATTGCTTTTCGGAGCATGGGTTGGGGCGTGCGACTTCCCCGGTGACGGCCCAGCAAGGATGGTGTAATTTTTGGAGTGTGGCGAGGAGATGTGGTGAGATGGGAAGCGGCGCGGAGTTCCCGCGGGGAAAGCCTGTGCGTGGCATGATGATCGTCTGTGAAGTGAAAAGCGTGGCTGCGGTTTCGTCAGGGGAATGAAGAGAAAAGGATGGCTGGATGGGAGAAGTGTTTGGGTAGAGCCCACTCCCGGCGCGCGCGCAAGCGCAAGCGCGCGGGCAAGCGCGCGGGCAAGCGCGCGGTGTGCTTTTGGCCCTAGGGTTTGGGAGAGGCGCAGGGCACTGGTGGGTTGCGGGTGGGAGCTGAGCCCGACGGGTCTAGGAGAGACACCCCGAGCGTAGGAGAGCCAGAGCTAGAGCCAGAGCAGAGCAGAGCAGAGCGGAGCAGAGCGAGCGCTGAGCGGGCGGCGGTGTGTCTTGGGGGCAGAACGACCAAAAGGGGACCGGGGGCTGCATGGGCCGGGAATCGAACCCGGGCCTCCCGCGTGGCAGGCGAGAATTCTACCACTGAACCACCCATGCAAGGCTGGCGCTCCGGCGTCCCACTCCAGACTGTGCCCCTGAATTCGCTGGCCCGCCGCCGGCCTCAGGACACTGCTCACTACCTGCCGGGGGCACCTATCTATCTGCTGCCCTTGAGCGTGGCAGGCGGCGGCGGCGGCGGCGAGACCCAGCGGGCTAGGGGTCGGCGCGGTGGACCGGGAAGAGAGGCATGTCAAGGGTCCTCGGACGCGGAGGGAGAGAGGCAGTCCCTGCCCTTCCCGTGGCTGGCAGGAAGCCTAGAGCCAGAAGCAGCCTGGCCGCCACGCGCGGATCCCAACCGGGGCAGGAGGCTCGTGGCGCGCAGAGGTGGGCGCGGCTGTCCCGGCAGCGACCCCCAACTGGGACCCCCAGGACCCCCTTTCGCGGCCGGCTTTCTTGGCTGGGTTGGCGTGGGTGGGGGTGGGGGCTTGGGAAGGGCCTCGACGCGTGCGGCCTCCTGTGCCGGCAGCTCGCCAGCGGCGGGACGTCGGGCAAAGTGGCCACATCCGTCTGAGCCTGGCTTCCGTCCTCTGCCCTCCACCCTCCGGCCGGCCGCACTCCCGAGGGCACCCGGCTGGAGGGTGGGTTGTGGGACTGGAGCGGGTCGAGCGATCGGAAGATCTCTTTGGCGGAGTGGGTGCTGGCGCGGTCCGCCTGTGCCCCGGCAGCGGCTTCCCTCCTGGAGATGGGGTGTGGCGCCCGACGTGGGCCAGGCCCTATGCAGGGCTCTGGCTTTTTCTCACCAGCCGCTGGCGAGGCTGAATGTGTAGCGGCGGGGCCGGTGTCGGGAGGCCAAGTCCCCACACAGAAAAAGTGTGGAGACCACAGGCGGACGACAGCACGCAGCGAGTGGGAGTAGGAAGGGGATCCGATCGGAGGGTTGGAGCTGGGGGGAGAAGGGAATGGCCTGAGGTCGGTGCGGAAAGGACGCCGTGGTGGCCAAGGCTTTGGGTGGTGTGCTGCTGCTTGCAGCAGCGTAGGGCAAAAGCGAGCTGCCGTTCACCAGGCAGAAGCTGGAGGACCAACAGGGAGGGCTTTCCACACGTGGCCGACGGAGCACATACACACACGCCCGCCCACGGAGACAAAGACCGGGGGCGGATTCACCAGGAAGGCCGGCGTGCACCGGCTTGCATGCAGCCAGGTCGGCGCGCCGGCTTCATCGTACTCACTTGCTACTCGGTGGTGAGCAATCTGACATGGGCTGCAGCACATCTTTGCTGCGGTGGGGGACAGGTGCAGATCGGTGGGAAGCCACCATCGGGCCCCTGCCCACCGTGCTTACTGGGTAATCCGGGCCTGACCAAGGCAGACGGGAGGGAGAGCGAGAGGAAGAGGGAAAGGGCAAGGGCGAGAGAGGACAGGGGAGAGAGAGAGAGGAGGTACGTGGGACGTGGAGGAGAAAAACGGCGTGGACGTGGGGGCAGGCAGTTAGGAGCGGGGCGTCGAGCGGTGCGCAGCTGGGCTGGGGCTGGGGCTGGCCGGAAGGGCAGCTCCCAGAGGGATTCAAGGCGCTGGAGCATCACAGCTGTCAGGGATGTGGCTGACAAGTTAGTGCTTCCGAGAGGCGTGTGGCCACGGGCTGGAGGTTGGAGAGACAGAAGGATTGCAAGGCCCGAGCGTGGGCTGTCGCCCGGTCAAGGGCAGAGACGCGTCTGCTGAAGGCTGGGGACAGCAGGTTGTTGTGGCCAAAAGGCTGCCGTGTCAGGAGTGGGATTCGAACCCACGCCTCCAGGGGAGACTGCGACCTGAACGCAGCGCCTTAGACCGCTCGGCCATCCTGACGGCTGTCGTGCGCGCGTCGCCGCTCGCCTGGCTGGGAAGCCGCGCCGACACCCGTAGCCTGGGCCGGCCGGCCGGCGCGCCTCGCGGACGGCCTTGCGGCTGCGCAACGGACGGGCTGCGCGCGAGAACGCACGAGCCGAGCGAGCAAGGCCAGTCGACGCGGCTGGGGGCCGCGCCGACTTCCCCGCGCACCCTCCCCGGTGCCCCGCCGGCCGCTGCCGAAGGCCTCCGCCCTCACGTCAACTTGCGCGCCCACCAATGCCTCCTCTTCCTCCTCCTCCCCGTAGACTTTGTTTTACCCGCTCGGTCCCTTGCTCCCGGCGCTGTCGCCGCGGTGGAGGCAACTGGCAGCGGCGCAAGCAGGGGTTCAGTAATCCCCGGGTCCTGGTCCGGGTGCGAGGCTCCGTGGGTCGGCGAGGACGGGGCGGCCGGGCACGTGCTGCCGCCCAGCGTGCGTAGCGAGCAGGGGGCAGGAGTAGGCGTCGGCGCCGTCTGCGGCGCCGGCGGCGGCGGGAGAGCCTTCCGGACCCGGGACGGCCGCCGCCGTCCTCGTTAGTATAGTGGTGAGTATCCCCGCCTGTCACGCGGGAGACCGGGGTTCGATTCCCCGACGGGGAGGCAGACGCCCTTTTTGGCCTCTGCCGCCACCCACCCGGCGCCTGCTCTCAGGCCCAGGCCCAGTCGCCCGCGCCCTGCCCTGGCCCGCCCCTGGCCCGCCCCTGGCCCGCCCCTGGCCTGCCCCTGGCCTGCCCCTGCCCTCCGCGCTGCACCGGCGCCCGCGGCGCCGTCCGTTGCCTGGCCTGCGACCTCTCCCCCCACTTTCCCTTCCTATCCTCCTGGCCAAGCCACAGCAGCCAGCCACAGTAGCCTTCTCTGCTCCCCGCAGCGCCTGACGAGCGGCCCGTCCCGAGCCGGTGTCAAGCGCCACCCGGCCCAGGGTCGCCGACGGCGTCCCAGCCACTCCGAATCGCAGGTGCCAGGGCAGGTGGGGGACGGCGTGTCGGAGATGTGCACCGGCTCGGTGCGGGCTGTGGCCCAGCTGAGCCTCGCCGAGCGGGCGCGACGTGGCGGAGAACGGAAGGGCCTTGGCGAGCCGGGGATCTGGAGCAGGCGTGCCCCGGGGACAGGCCGCAGCCGGGAGCTCCTGGCGAGGCGGGGCGGTGGCAGGCCGCGCGCCCTGGAGCGCCCGTGTGCGGGGGCGGGAGCAGCGAGGAAGGGAGAGCGCCCCCAGCGGCGGGGGCGGGTGGAGAGCGGCTGGGCTGGGCGGGCGCCGATGCGGCCGCAGGTGGCGCTGTGGCGGCGCGGAGCCGCGGACCGGTGGGCCGGACGTCGAGGAAGGGCTGCGCGTGGCGGCGGCGGCGGCGGCGGTAGCGGTAGCGCACTGCTGCGAGTCCCGGGCGGCGTCTCGGGGCTGTCTGGGCTGTGCGGCGTTGGTGGTATAGTGGTGAGCATAGCTGCCTTCCAAGCAGTTGACCCGGGTTCGATTCCCGGCCAACGCAGTGGGCTGACGTTTTGCCGGAGGCCCAGGGCCATCTCGCCAGGGATGGGTGACGGAGTTGGCCCTTGGCTCGGTGGGGAGGTTGGGAGAAGGATGGCGGCGCACAGCGTTTTGGAGGTGCTGCGAGCGAGAGGAAAGCGTGCGGATTGCGAAGGAGGCCCCGAGGCCCCGGCGGGCGGCGGGCGGCGGGCGGCGGGCGGCGGGCGGCAGGAGGCAGGAGGCCTGAGAGGGGTCCGCGGCTGGCGCCGGAGGTAGCGCCCAGGGGTGCGGAGGCGCTGAGTCCAGGTGGCGCGGGCAGGACGGGCGGCCCGACGCTCCCTGGTGGTCTAGTGGTTAGGATTCGGCGCTCTCACCGCCGCGGCCCGGGTTCGATTCCCGGCCAGGGAAGCCATTCTTCTTCCTCTCTGCCCACGAACTGGCCTCGCACCTCTACCCCTGCCTTTTAGCCAACGCTCGCTGGCCCAGCACACCACCTGCCCTGCTGCCTCCAGCGGCGCAATCCGGTCCTCGGCGCCTCCCTCAGGCGCTCGCCCACCAGAGGCCTCTTTTCGTCGTCGGCCCTCTGCTCTCTCCTCCGACGCCCGCCGCGCTCCCGCTCTCCCGCTCTCCCGCTCTCCCGCTCTCCCGCTCTCCCGCTCTCCCGCTCTCCCGCTCTCCCTCAGCCCCAAACCCCACAGGCCAGGACAGCCTCCGGCCTGCGGTGGCTCGCGCGTGCTTGCGTTTTGCTCGGCCACCACTTGAAACCCGGGCTGGGGGAGCCAAGGTGGTGAGCGCCGAGAGACCCGGGCCAGGGCGGCGGCCGGGAGACAGAGGAGTGTGAAAAAGCAATCCTGGAATGGCCGGCCAGCCGGGGGTGGGGGGTGGGGGGCGGCCAGGCTGGGGGGACGGGTCTCTGTGGCGGTGGGGGTGGGGGGCGGTGCGGGGAGGACGAGGAATGTGAGACAGGAGCGGGTCGGGGAAATGGACATGCCGAACCGCTGGGGTCCGGGCCGCCGAGGGGCGGTGGCACCGTATGTACCCTTTCCCAACTTTCTAACACGATTTTATTCGCAAGGCGCCGACAGAGCTCAACGCGGACAGAAACGGACCGAGAACACCCCTACTGCCGCCTCCCACGTTCTACTACCAAGATGTTTCATCCCATTTCTGCCGTACCACATACCTATCCAGGTGTCCGTCCCTACTTCCACTCGAGTGTCCCTCTTGTTAAATCATCGATGATGCCAAGCAAAGTAAATTACAGCCAGCGGTCACGCCCTCCTCGCAAGGCCTGCAGGCGGGTCGGTAGACGGAGTCTAATATTTGCCCCAAGATCGTTTTTCTTAGCAATCAAGTCTGCATACGAGGAAACGCACAAACCTCACGCCGCACAGTCGTTCCTTGGGTGTCTTTGTCGTTCTCTTCCCGTCCCCCACCCCCACCTCTCCTCTTGCCTCTGTCTCTCTGTCATCGCGATGAAAATATATCCAAGACAAAATGTATCATATTCACCGTCTGTGAGTGCAGAATTCAGAGGTGTTATGTACGTTCACGATGTTCCTAACCATCGCCAATGTCCGTTTCCACCTTTTTTTTTCTTTTTTTTCTTTTTAATTTTCAATTGTCAATCATTGTCGAGCCAACTGTATTCTCTCTAAACTATGACCTGTTTCCGCCTTCCCCGCTCCCCTGGGAAACCTCTATTCAGTTTGTATCTCTAGGAAATTGCCTATTGTATAGACGTGATGAGAGTAAAATCACACAACATTGGTTGTTTGGGGTCTGGTTTATGTCCCTCAGCCAATGTCTTCAAGGTTCATCCACGTTGTAGCATCATCAGAACTTCATCGCTTTGGATGGCCATTCACTGCATTTGGAGAAATAGGTATTGTTTTTAAAAAGGGCCATGGAGTGGATTCTGACTCCTGGTGACCCCACATGTCTGAGACTATATCTGCACTCCACGGCCTTGTCGATGGCTTGCAACGTTAGCGAAGTAGAACGCCAGGCACGTGAAAGGCATACCGTTGCGTGCAGGGGCCCCCGTCGCCATACAGAAGCTTCGCACCTCCCCAGAAACTTCCTTCATGCCCCTGTGGGTGAGTGGTGGGTGGATGACCGCAACGGAGGAAGCGGCTTGGGTGTTTGGGTGGCATGGCACGCAGGACGGGGCAAAGAGCAGGAAACTCAAAAGAGGGGCCAGACGTGTGCTGAGTGCGGGGAGGTGACAGAAGGGGTCCAGAGTGTCCAAGAGTCCCTCGGACAGGAGGGGGCGTTGGGAGTGCGGCTGGCCAGTCAGTTACCGGTGCTGCAGAGGCTTCAGGGCTTTGGGGCATTATACTCGGCCGGTGTGGGGTTGACGGTGGGGACGTCGGAGGGGCAGGGGCGACTCTGAGGATCCCGTGGGTGGCCATGCCCAGCGGATGCGCGTCATCAGGGCTGGACGTTTATTTGAGAGAGGTGTGCGCTGGCGGGTCAGACGGAGGCTGCGAGGACCGCTAGATGGTAAGAGGGGGTGGGGGTTGGGAGGGTGGTCTCAGGTCCCACCCAGACCCAAGACCGTGTCATGAGATAGGACCCAGCCGGACAAGGTTGGGGTGTTGCGCTTGGAGGCACTCAAACCAAGGAGTGGGAGGCTGACTGCGGGCAAGGGTGCTGTAGAGAGCGAGCAAGCGTGAGACAGACATGGAAGAGGGAGAGGGAGTCGCAGACAGACACAGGCAGAGAGGGATTGAGAAAGAGAGTGACACAGAGAGACACAAAGGCAGACAGAAAGAGAGAGAGAGAGGCATCAGAAGAGAAGGGAAGATAGAAAAAGGTCTGGAAAAGGCCGGGAAGCCTTAGGGGCTTTGGCCGGCCCAGAGGCTGAAACCTCCGTTTGTCAGGACCAAGCGTAGTGCGTCAGGTGTGCGTTTGGGGGACGGTGGCGTGGGATGGGGGACTCGGTGGAGACTGAAAGAGGCCCGAGCAACAGATGCCTCCAGTGATCCTTGACCAGAAGTTTGGACTGTGGTAATGGGGAGGGGGGCAAGGAAGGGCTGAGTTGAAAACCATGTTGTCCACTGGGCTAAAGTGACTCTAGTAACAGGACTTTTAATTTTCTCGTGCGGGACGATGAGCACGGCACTGTACTTGCCTGTAATGAATTGCTTTTCGGAGCATGGGTTGGGGCGTGCGACTTCCCCGGTGACGGCCCAGCAAGGATGGTGTAATTTTTGGAGTGTGGCGAGGAGATGTGGTGAGATGGGAAGCGGCGCGGAGTTCCCGCGGGGAAAGCCTGTGCGTGGCATGATGATCGTCTGTGAAGTG
>JASCZL010000175.1:0-20338 GCA_030035585.1 Dugong dugon
AAGTTTTAGCCCAAGCTGTGATTTGTGTGTTTGAATGAGCGGCCTCTGAGCACCAGAGCTTCTTTGTAACATCACCCATAGTGCCAAATGTACAAGAGGAAGAGAACAGCCAGGACCTCTTTTCCATGGGCTCTATGTCTGGAAATGCCAGTGACTGCATTGTGCCATGTTCATCAGTAGTGCTGTGTGTTGCCCTTGACTAAAGGATCTGCTTTACGGGGTGTTCCCAGTCATCCCTGAATAGAAGCCATAGAAACTTATCTGTCTATGAAACATCAATGACAATATAGCTGGAAATAGAATTTTACTTCCCTGAACTCTGGGAAACTTGGGTGCTTGAAACCTTTTAGTTACCATGAGAATATAGAATCTTTTTATACTTCCTTGATTTGGGAAGTGAAAGAATTGTGTATATAGTAGACGTACTTGAAAAGTAAAAACTGTTTTTGGACCTTTGAAATTAAGACCTTTCTGTTTAAAAGAATTTACTGCATCCTTTTTTCCCCCCCCTCAGAAAGATCTTTGTTCTGTTAATTTCTCTACCCGTTTTCCTTTCAACCTTGTCAAAGTATTTTTTGGGACATGTCATGTAAGCCAACTTTTTAAATCGTAACTGGAGGAATTACTAAAATTTATGCATTCTTTTCTATTTCTTTAAATTTGTAACATATCCTTTGGCTGTTTTTGATGGAGTACTCACCTTGTAGTGCTTGCCTTTCCACAGTTTATATTGTTGCAGTACTTTTGAGAGATCTTATCTAACCTGTTTTTGCAGTTTGGTATTCTCAGCGGGTCTCCAAAATGATCTGCATTTTAGTCTTCCTGGTTCTCTGGCACAGTTCTCTTTAACAATGTGCATGTGGATCTCTGGTGGGGGGATGTTTTGGGGATGAGAAGCATGTAGAGAAAACATAATATTTAGATGCTGTCAATCCCCTCCAGCCAAAGAGCTCCTGTGTGACACACCTGAAGTTGAGCAAGTCGGCTTTACTTGTTGCAACAATGAAGACCGTGCACCACGGGGACTGGGGGATGTCTCAGTAAGAGGGTGTTAGGAGGAACCTTTTATAGGATTTGGGATTTGGTTGGAAGATTGAGGGGAAGTCCTAAGGAAGTAGAGGTTTGCTGTAGATTGGGTACTGTCAGAAAGTGGGGGTAATTTTATTCTTAGTTATCTCTATAAATCTTATCTATACGGGAGTGCAGACTAGAGCAAGGGTAAAGCTGTGATTGGTAAAGAAGCAGCAGTCCCTCATTTTAGCCAAGAGAGAGGGAGATGTTTTATATTTTGTGGGTTGCACAGTAAACTTGTTTTGTCTGTACTTAGACAAAATTTTCAAGTGGCCTTGCTTTGTCTCACTTTTTCATGGTCTCAGAGGGGCCTTGTCTGAAGTGGGTTATTCTCTGAGATGTCTGTGTCCACTAGGAGATGGCCGGGGCTGCTCTTTCTTTCTTTCTCAGTGTTAATATGAATTGCCTCAACTATAACAATGTTGAGTACAGTTTTATTTTTTGCATAGGGAAATGTGAAATTATGAAACCAAAGTAGTGTAATTTTACAGCTTTATCCTATTTTTACTGTAATCTTGTGGCTGTAAGGATGATCTTGTACAGATTGTTGGTAAGTAGAGGATCTACAGTGTGTTTTAAAGGTCTTAGACCAAAATGAATGAAATCATATTAGAAAAAAAGAAAAAAAGGGGGAGGAATAGTTGTACAGTGATTGAAATAGAGAGATGACTTAAGTACAAATGAGCTATGAAGAGCAAGTGTACTGTTTCCTACACTGGGACTGGTTACACAGGGGCCAGTGTCAAAACACGGGAGTCAAGTCAAGCAGCCTATTCTGTACCTCACAGATTCTCTCCATTATGGATGGTAAAGTCTTGTCTTTCGAGAAGGGGCTTTTCATGGAATGGGCCTCTTTCTTTTTTTTTAATCTAAATTTTATTTTGTTGTTGTTGAGAATGTACACAACAAAACATAGATCGGTTCAATAGTTTCTACATGTACAATTTAGTGACAGTGATTACAGTTCTTCGAGTTATGCAACCATTCTCACCCTCCTCTTCTGGGTTGTTCCTCGCTCATTAACATAAACTCACTGCCCCCTAAGTTTCCTATCTAATCTTTCAAGCTGCTACTGTCAGTTTGATTTCATATAGGTAGCTCTTAAAAGAGCATAATGCTTAAAGCAGATCCTTTTACTAGTTCAACTAAACTTATGTTTGGTTTTAAGAAGACTTCCGAGGATATTTTTGTTTAAGGTTCAAAGATTATCTCAGAGCCGTAGTTTCAGGTGTTCATCTACCCTCCATGGCTCCAGAAAGTCTGGAGTCTATGAGAATTTGAAATTCTGTTCTGCATATTCCCCGCTATTAATCAGGATTCTTGTATGGACTCTTTGATCAAAATGTTCAGTAATGATAGCCAGGCACCATCCAGTTCTTCTAGTCTCCTGGCAAAGGAGGTAGTTTCTCGTGAAGGCAATTAGCCACACATTCCGAATCCTCCTCCTATTCCTGACTCTCCTTCCTCTGTTGCTCCAGGTACATAGAGACCAACTATTGTGCCTTGGATGGATGCTTGCAACCTTTTAAGACCCCAGGCCAGAGACTAAAACCCAAAAAGCAGCACTGCTGTCGAGTCGATTCCGACTCATAGCAACCCTATAGGACAGAATAGAACTGCCCCATAGAGTTTCCAAGGAGTGCCTGGTGGATTCAAACTGCTGACCTTTTGGTTAGCAGCTGTAGCACTTAACACTATGCCACCAGGTTTTCCAGGCCAGAGACGGGTTACTCAATAAGCAAGATACACACGAGCTTACTTGTGCTTACTTACTAATCTGTAGTGCACATTTTCTCCTGTTTTTCACCACATCAAAGATGTGAAATTTTTCACTACAGTTAGTAAGTAAGCACAGTTAAGCCCCTGTGTACCTTGCTTACTGTAAGCCGGTGCGTGCTGAGCTTACTGGTTAATCTGTTCCTGCCCCAGCCACTACACAACAAACTAGGAGGTAGGACAGAAGCACTAAACACGTTATTAGGCTAGTTAAGTGGGATGTGCCATGAAACCATGACCCTAAACCTCTAAACCAAGGAACCAAATCCCATAAAATATTTGGTTGTAAATAAGTAGCCTCAGCAGCTACTCTTTTTTTTTGTTGGTTTGTTTTTTGTCATTGCTGTAAATATATCTACCACACAACTTTTGCCAATTCAGCTTTTTACAGGTGTACAGCTTATTGACAGCAGTTACAATAATCGGCTGTGCAACCCTACCATTAATTCAGTTTTTCCATCACCATTAACTCCCTTTTTCCCCTTCCCTCTCAGCCCTGGTAACCCTAATAAACTGGTCTCTGTACACTTACCTTTTCTTGTCTTTTGTTTTTTTAATTTCTTTTATTGTACTTTAGATAAAGGTTTACAGAACAAATAGTTTCTCATTAACCAGTCAGTACACATGTTGTTTTATGACATTGGTTAACAGCCCCACGACATGTCAACACTCTCCCTTCTCGACCTTAGAGGATCTTTTTTTTTGGTGAAAGTATACATAGCCAAAGTTACACCATTTCAAAAGTTTATGCATGTACAATTCAGTGTCATCAATTACATTCTTCCAGTTGTGCTGCTATTCTCACTATCCTTTTCAAAATTATTCTGTCAGCATTATCTTCAACTCACTGCCCCGTAGACTTCCCATCAAACCTTTTGATTTGCTGTTGTCAATTTGATCTCACATAGATAATTATTTTTTTTTGTACCTTAGATAAAGGTTTGCAGAACAAATAGTTTCTCGTTTAACAGTTAGTACACGTATTGCCCTATGACAATCATTAACAACCCCATGACATGTCAACGCTCTCCCTTTTCGACCTTGGGTTCCCTATTACGAGCTTTCCTGTCCCCTCCTGCCTTCTAGTCCTTGTCCCTGGGCTGTCATGCCCCATTAGTCTTGTTTTGTTTTATGGGCCTGTCAGATCTTTGACTGAAGGGTGAATCTTGGGAGTGACTGTATTACTGAGCTAAAAGGGTGTCCGGGGCCATACTCTTGGCCAGTAAGTCTGGTCCTTTTTTGTGAGTTAGAAATTTGTTTTACATTTTTCTCCAGCTCTGTCCAGGACTCTGTTGTGATCTCTGTCAGAGCAGTCAGTGGTGGTAGGTGGGTACCATCTAGCTGTACTGGACTGATGGAGGCCATGGTAGTTGTGGTCCGTTAGTCCTTTGGGCTAATCTTTCCCTTTTATCTTGTTTTCTTCATTCTCCCTTGCTCCTGAAGGAATGAGACCAGTGGAGTATCCAGATGGTTGCTCACAGGCTTTTAAGACCCCAGACGCTACTCACCAAGATAGAATGTGGAACTTTTTTTTTTTATAAACTATGTTCTGCCAGTTGAGCTAGATGTTTCCCGATTCTTGTCTTTTTATATGAATGATGTCATATAATATTTGCCCTTTTGTGATTGGCTTATTTCTCTCAGCATCATGTCTTCAAGCTCCATCCATACTGTATCGTTTATGAAGATTTCATTTCTCGTACTGGCTGAGTAGTATTCTGTTGTATGTATGTACCACATTTTATTTATCCATTCATCTGTTGATGAGCATTTAGGTTGTTTCCACCTTTTGGCTATTGTGAATAGTGCTGCAATGAACATTAGTGTACAAGTTTCTTTTTGAGTCTCTGCTTTCGAGTCTTTTGGGTATGTACCTAGGAGTGGAATTGCTGGGCCACATGGTACTTCTGGAGCCCTAATGGCACAGTGGTTAAGAGCATGGCTGCTAACCAAAAGGCCAGTAGTTCGAATCCACCAGCTGTTCATTAAAAACTCTATGGGGCAGTCTACTCTGTCCTATAGGGTCACTAGGAGTTAGAATCGATGCAATGGCAACAATTGTGGTTTTGGTTTCATGGTAGTTGTGTTTTTAGTTTTTCAGTTGTGTTTTCCACAGCAGCTATACCAATTTGCTTTCCCACCAGCAGTGGATAAGGGTTTCACTTGCCTCACATCCTTGCCAACATTTGTCATTTTCTGTGTTTTCTTTTTTTTTTTTTCTTAACCATTCTAGTAGGAATGAAAAGGTATTTCATTGTGGTTTTGATTTGCATCTCTCTGATGGCTAATGATGCTGAGCGTCTTTTCATGTGTCTGGTGTCCATTTGAATGTCCTCTTTGGTGAAATATCTATTGAAGTCCTTTGTCCATTTTATGATTGGGTTATTTGTCTTTTTGTTGTTGTCAAAGGTTCATAAATATTTTGGTTATTAGATTCTTATCGGATGTGTGGTTTCCAAAGATATTCTCCCAGTTGGTAGCGTGTCTTTTTACTTTTTTGGTAAAGTCTTTTGATGAACAAAAGTTTTTTTGTTCTGTTTTTTTTTTTATTTTTATGAAGTCCCATTTATTTAGTCTGTTGCTGTTTGTGCTTTTGTTATTATATTTGATAATCCATTGTTAAAAGCTAGGCCTGATAGCATTGCCCCTGCATTTTCTTCTAAGAATATTATGGTTTTAGTTTTCACATTTAGGTCCTTAATCCATTTCATGAATTTGTTTTTCATAACTAATGTGGTGGTGAGGCATAGGTCCTGTTTCATTTTTCTGCATGGGGAAATACGATTTTCCCAGCAACATTTATTGAAGAAATTCTTCTTTCTCCATTGTATGGACTTAGCACCCTCGTCAAAAATCAGTTGACCATGGATGTGTGGGTTTATTTCTGGATTCTCAGTTCCATTCCATTGGTGTATGTGTCTGTTGTTGTATATACCAGTACCAGGCTGTTTGAATTACTATAGCTATATGTTGTTGTTGTTGTTAAGTGCCGTCGAGTCAGTTCCAACTCGTAGCAACCCTGTGTACAACAGAATGAAACAGTGCCTGGTCCTGCACCATCCTCACAATCAAAGTTATGCTTGAGCCTGTTGTTGCAGCCACTGTGTCAATCCATCTCCTTGAGGATCTTCCTCTTTTTCGCTGACCCTCTACTTTACCAGGGATTTTGTCCTTCTGCAGGGACTAATCCCTCTTGATAACATGTCCAAAGTATGTGAGACATAGTCTTGCCATCCTTGCTTCTAAGGAGCATTCTGGTTGTACTTCTTCCAAGACAGATTTGTTCGTTCTTTTGGCAGTCCATGGTATATTCAGTATTCTTCGCCAACACCACAATTCAAAGGCATCAGTTCTTCTTTGGTCTTCCTTATTCACTGTCCAGCTTTCATATGCATATGAGGCGATTAAAAACACCATGGCTTGGGTGAAGGTGACATCTTTGCTTTTCAGCACTTTAAAGAGTTCTTTTGCAGCAGATTAGCGCAATGCAGTTTCATTGGCTAATTCTTTTCAGAAGTAGACCACCAGGTCATCTTCCTAGTCTTAGTCTTGAAGGTCAGCTGAAACTTACCTGTCATGGGTGACCCTGCTGGTATTTGAATACCGGTGGCATAGCCTCCAGCATCACAGCAACATGCAAGCCGCCACAGTATGACAAACTGACAGACACATGGGGGCTATAGCTGTACAGTATGTTTTAAAATCAGAAAGTGTGAGTCCTCCTTCTTTGTTCTTCTCTTTCAGCATTGCTTTAGCTGTTCGGGGCCTCTTACCATTCCATACAGAGCTGAAGATTGGTTTTTCTATTTCTGTAAAGAAAGCTATTGGAATTTTGATTGGGATTGCATTGAATCTGTAGACACTTTGGGTACTATTGACTTCTTAACGATATTAAGTCTTCCAATCCAGAACATGGAGCATCCTTCCACATATTTAAATCTTCTTTCATCTGTTTGATAGTTTTCATTGTATAAGTCCTTCATGTCCCTAGTTAGATTTATTCTTAGGTATTTTTTTCTCTTAGGTGCTATGGACCTCCTTTTTTAAAAAGTTCCACCTCTGTAGTCTCTGCTTGTATCTGGCCATGCACTCCCAAGGTACTTGTCCCATAGCACTGCCAGTCCTGGAGAAGCCTGGAGAAAATACAGTCACCTCAGTTTCTCTTCAAACTTCCCCAGCTGCTGAATTTGTGGTGAACATTTAAAAAGAAGAGATACATTTTTACCCTTGACCTAAATAGCATGAAGTAGTGGTAGAACTCCTCATCTGTTGCTCATCATTTTAAATGCAGCATTAATGCCCCAACTCAGGGATGGTATGACCCCGAGCTACAGTTTTAAAGAGTTGTGATGAATAGGTGACAGAGATCTTTTGTCTGCAGCTTGGGTTACTGGCCCAAATATGATAGTCCCCCTTTTGTTGTTAAACATTGCCATTTGAATATTCATGTGTATTTCTCTTTACACACTTTACTCATTTTCCTTAATATTTGGAAGTAAATTTAGTGTTGGCTAATTTTCTGTCAACCCAACAGCTAGCTCTTAACTCAAGTGAAGAAGTGGTGGGATAGGATTCCCATTGGTGGCACACGCTTCACCTTTATCACTTAAATATGACCTTATGTTAATTCCCAGAGGAGGTTTATTTATTTGTTTATTTTATTGTTATTATTTTTGGCAAGGCTAAATATTTTGTGGAGTGCCGGGGTGACACAAGCAGTTAAGTGTTCAGCTATCAACCGAAATGTTGATGCTTCAAATCCATCCCGAGGCACCTCAGAGGACAAGGCCTGAGGATCTACTTCTGAACTATGACAGCCATTGAAAACCCTACGGAATACAGTTCTGCTCTGAAACACATGGGGTCCCCATGAAGCGTGTTTGTTTGTTTAATGCCTTATAATGTTAAGTATCTTTTCTTTTCATGTGGTTATTAGCCAGTCATGTATCTTTCTAGAAAAGTGTCTATTTAAATGTTTACCCATTTTTAAATTGGTTTGCTTGTATTATTATTGAATTATAAGAGTCCTTTATATAGTCTGAATATAAATCATTTATGAGCTATGTGATTTACAGATATTTTATCCCAGTCTATAACTTGTGTTTTCATTTTCTTAATGGTGTCTTTTGAAGGGCAAAATTTTAATTTCAATGAAGTCCAACTTATCTTTTTTTTCCCCTCTCTAATGGATCATGCTCTTGGAGTCATATGTAACAGCTCTTAGTCTAACCCAAGGTCATAAAGATTTTGATCTGTGGTTCATTTTTGAGTTTATTTTTGTGTATGGTATGAGGTAAGGGTATAAGTTTGTTTTTGTTTTTTGTTTACATGGATATTCAGTTGTGCCAGAACAATTTGTTGAAAAGACTGTCCATCCCCCATTGAACTGTGTTGGCACTCTTTGTGAAAATTAGTTGACCGTCAATAAATATAAGAATTTATTTCTACACTCTCAGTTTTGTTCCATTGATTCGTATGCCCATTCTTGCACCAATTACTTGATTACTGTGTCTTTATAATAAGTTGAAATTAGATAGTGTTGGTTCTCCAATTTGAATTTTCCAAATAGTTTTGGCTATTCTGGGTTCTTTGCATTTCCACATAAACTATAGGATAACTTGTCAGTTTCTATAAAACAGCCTGCTGAGATTTTGATAGAGATTGTATTGAATTTATCAGTGGACTTGGGGAAAATTGCCACCTCTAGTCATTCAACATGGACCATCTCTCCATCTATTTAGATCTTCTTTAATTATTTTTTCAGTGATGTTTCGCACTTTCAGTGTACAAGTCCTGCACTTCTTTTTAAAAATTTATTCGTAATTGTCATGGATTGAATTGTGTCCCCCAAAATATGATGTTAACTTGGCTAGGTCATGATTCCCAGTATGGTGTGTTTGTCCTCCATTCTGTGGTCTGATGTAATTATCCTCCCTTTTGTGATGCACAGTAGTTTGGCAGTTATGTAATGATGTAATTTGGCAGTTATGTAATGATGTAGTCATCCTCCACTTCGTGTGTTGTAAATGCAAAAACATCTATGAGGTGGGACTAGGGTGGGGTATCTTAAGTCACCACCATTACTGAAGTAACCACCTTACTCAAGTCACACCCTTCCTTGAGTCACACCATTTATCTTACAAGAGATAAAGGGAGAGAGAAGGGAGCAGAGGAGAGAGAGACCTCTCTCCCACCAGGAAAGGAGAGCTGAGAGCAGAGGATGTTCTTTGGGCCCGGGGTCCCTGCTCTGAGAACCTTCTAAACCCAGGGGAAGATTGATGCCAAAACATATGGAAATCTCCAAGGAACACCAGGCCCACAGATGCTGAAAGGAGACAAGGACCTTCCCCCAGGGTCAACAGAGAGAGAAAGCCTTCCCCTATAGCTGGTGCCCTGAATTTGGACTTTTAGCCTCTTAAACTGTGAGAGAATAAATTTCTGTTTGTTAAAGCCACTTGTGGTATTTCTGTTATAGCTGCACTAGATAACTAAGAAATAAGTATTTTATTCTTTGTAATGTGATTATGTACAGAGTTGTTTTCTTAATTCCATTTTTGGATTGTTTGTTGCTAGTATATGGAAAGACGGTTGATCTTTGCGTATACATCTTGTATCCTGTTTACTTACTAAACTTGTTTATTAGCTCTTGTAGTTTTTAGTTTATTCCTGGGGTTTTCTACATACTGGATCATGTTGTCTGCGAATAAAGACGGTTACATCTAAAGGAGAATGAAGAACACCAAAGACACAAGGCAAGTATTAGCCCAAGAGACAGGAAGGCCACATAAAGCAGACACTTCATCAGCCTGAGACCAGAAGAACTAGATGGTGCCTGGCTACCACCAGTGACTGCCCTGCATTTTTGTCAACATTTGTTATTTTCCATTTTGTTTTGTTTGTTTTTTATCTTAGCCATCCTAGTGGGCATAAAATGATATTGTGGGTGGTTTTGATTTGCATCTCTCTCATGTCTAAAGATCGTGAGCATTTTGTCACAGTGGTTAAGAGCTCAGCTGCTAACCAAAAGGTAGGCAGTTCGAAACCCTATGGGGCATTTCTACTCTGTCCTATAGGGTGTCTATGTGTTGGAATCCACTCAACAGCAATGGATTTTTTTAAATTGAGATATAATTTACATACAGTTATGGAATGAACTGTGTCCCCCAAAATATTTGTTGTAAATCCTAGCCTCTGTGCTTGTAGTTATAATCCAATTTGGGAATAAGTTGTCTTTGTTAATGAGGCAGAATTAGTGTATTGTGTGTCTTAAGTCAATCTTTGAGATACAAAGGAGATTAAACAGGCAAGTGAAGGAAGCAGAAAAGGGGAAGAGACATGCCAAGCTACATGAAGACTTCCCAGGAGCAGAAGCTCTCAGAAGGGCCTTCTTCAAGAGCCGACAGAGAGAGAAAGCCTTCCCCTAGAGCCAGCACCCTGAATTTGGACTTCTAGCCTCTTAAACTGTAAGAAGATAAATTTCTGTTAGTTAAAGCCATCCACTTGTGTTTCTGTTACAGCAGCACAAGATAACTGAGACAGAATTTGGTACCAGAAGATTGGGGTGCTGGTATAACAGAGTTCTAAATTTGGAAGTGGTTTTGGAATTGGGTCTAGAGGCTGCAAGAGTTTTAAGGTACCTAACACTAAAAGCCTAGATTGCGTTTAAGAGACTGTTGGTAGAATTATGAATGTCAACCACAATTCTAATGAGGGCTCAGAAGGAAATGAGGAGAGCTATAGAGAAAGTCTCTGTCGTCTTAGAGAATATATATGGCACCAGCAACAGAATGTTGCTAGAAATGTGGACGTTAAATGTGCTTCAGGCTTTAAAAGAAAATGATGAACATGTGACTGGACAGTATAAAAAGGGTGATGCTTTTTATGAAGTGGTAAAGAACTTGTCTGAATTATGTTCAATGTTTCGTGAAAGGAAGAACTTGTAAGTGATGAACTTTGATATCTGGCTGAGGAGATTTCTAAGCAAGATCTTAAAGAGGTCACCTGGTTTCTCCTTCCCACTTATACTAAAATGAGAGAGGAAAGAGATGGACTTAAAAGTGAACTGTGGAAAATGAAAACAAAACTTAAATATTTGGAAAATCTAGTTGTACAAACTAAGGACACATGTCCTAGAATGTTCACCGAGGATGTGGCTACACAATCTCACAGTATTTGTTAAAGAGATTAAACCTGTGTCTGGATGGATCAAACCAACTACCACATCTTAGACTGAAGGGGACAGAGAAAGAAAGAAAGGAAAGAATGCTGTCTGCCTCTTGGAATTCCACAGGCAAGAAACAGGCCAAAGGAGCTATATCTGTTGTCCTCCATGAAAAGAAAAGAACCATCCCTGGAGCAGCTTGGAGATCAGCAGAACTGTTGGAAGGAGCATGGTAAGGAAGGCCTTCTCAGTTTCAATGGGTGGGGCTGTGTTCTCATGGATCTCAAAGGGTGGAGCCACAGCCTCCTTGGTTTCAAAGCGTCAGATCTTTGCCAACTCAGTTCTGGAGTGTGGGTCTGCCATGAAGGTGTGCCAGGAGGATGAGGCCACCACCTAAAGCTGAGGGGGTGGGATTGCCATGCACAAAAGGTGAAGAACGGAGCCTGCTGAGGCCAAGGCGTTGGGGTTGCCACTCAGATGGATGAAGTGAATGTGGCTGCCCAAAGCTGAGGGAGCCAAGTTGCCAGTGGGCCTGGAAGGCAGAGCTGAAGCCCACGGCCAAGGGGATTTCACCCAGAATCCAGAGGGCATGGCCAACACCCAGAGTCTGGAGGGTGGGGCCATTGCCTAGATGGTCCCAAAGAGCAGAGGATTCTTTTCAAGCCTTGAGAGCTAATGTAAGTTGTTCTGCTGGGTTTTGGACTTGTTTGTTGCCTGTTATCCTTTCTTTCCTTCAAATTTCTCTCATTTTTAATAGAAATGTCTACCATGTACCTGTCCCACCACTGTCCTTTGGAATCAGATAACTTGTAGTTCAGATTTCACAGGTACACAGATGAGGATGAATTTTGCCTCCGGATGGAGTCTGCCTAAAATCTCACCCGTATTTGATTTAGATAATTCAGAAGATGAGATTTTGGACTTGAAGTTGATATAAGACATTTGGAGTGATGTGATGGGGGTGAATGTGTTTTGCATATGTCAAGGATGTGAATTTGGGGGCCCAAATGGTGGAATGTTATGGATTTGATTGTGTCCCCAAAAATATATATATTGTAAATCCTTACCTCTATGCCTGTGGTTATAATCCCTTCTGTGAATGGGTTGTCTTGTTATGTTAATGAGATAGGATTAGTATAGGGTATGTCTTAAGTCAGTCTCTTTTGAGATATAAATGAGATTCAACAAGCAAGAGAAGGAAGCAGAGAGGAGGAAGAGACATTCCAAGCCACATGAAGATTGCCCAGGAGCAGAAGCTCAGAAGAAACAAGGACCTTCCTCCAGAGCCGGTAGAGAAAGCCTTCCCCTAAAGTCAGCACCCTGAATTCTGACTTCTAGCCTCTTAAACTATGAGAAAATAGAGTTTTGTTTGTTAAAGCCATCCACTTGTGGTATTTCTGTTTGGCAGCATTAGATAACTAGGACATATACCATAAAAGTTACCCATTTAAGTGTACCATTCAATGGTTTTCGTGTATCCACAGAGTTGTTCAACCATGTGCACAGTCTAAGTTTAGAACATTTCATCATCCCAAGAAGAAAACTTGTACCAATTACCCTCTCATTTCCCCCTGTTCCCTCCACCTGAGCCAAACGATAGCCTACTTTCTGTCTCTATAGATTTATCTATTCCATTTATTCCATTCTATAGATGGAATCATATAATATGTGGTCTTTTGTGACTGGCTTTTTTCACTTAGCATGTTTCCAAGGCTCTCCCATGTTGTATCATGTATCAGTAGTTCATTTCTTTTTATTGCTGAATAATATTCCATTGTATGAATATACTATATTTTGTTTATTCATCAGTTGATGGCTATTTGGATCAGTTCTACTTTTTGGCTATTACAAATAATGCTTTTATAAATGACTAATGCTTGAAAAAGAGGAAGACACTCAATGAGATGGATTGACACAGTGGCTGCAACAATGGGCTCAAGCATAACAACGATTGCGAGTATGGTGCAGGACTGGGCAGTGTTTCATTCTGTTGTGCATAGAGTCACTATGGGTCAAAGCTGACTTGACAGCACCTAACAACAATGAATAATGCTGCTATGAGCATTTGTATACAAGTTTTTGTGAGGACTTATATTTTTTCTCTTGCATATACACCTAGGAGTGATATTGCTAGATCATATGGTAACTCTAGATTTCACCTTTTGAGGAACTGTTATTGAGCATTTTTCATGTGCTTTTTGGCCATTTGAATATCCTCTTTGGGAAAATGTCAGTTCAAGTCCTTTATCCATTTTTCTGATTACACTGTTCGTTTTTTTTGTTACTAAGTTGTAGAAGTTTTATATGTATGCTGTGGATGAATTACTTTTGGGTGTGGCCTTTCTAGCCATAGTCTTGTAACTTCCACCCATGTGATTTGGAGGGACTGTATGGTAGGGTAATTGTGGCCTACCAAGGGGATTGGTCAGTTTTGCCTTAAAAGAGAGCCAATTCCAGAACAGAGAGGAGACCGCCACCACCAAGGAAGGAGAGACCAGCAGTAGAGACCCCGCATCAGGAGACAGCACGATGTGCTTCCCAGCCCGTGGAGAGAGAAAGATGAGTGTCTTTGGGCAGAGACTGAGGGCCAGGGAGAGGCGTGCCTGTGAGCACAGCTGGGAAGAGGCTGTCCTGATGGAAGATCTGTATCCTGAATGTTTCTGAGCCTAAATCGTAACTGTTACTTTCCTGATAAACCCCATAATCATGACTATGTTATTTGAGTTCTGTGTGGCGATTGCAATGAATTATGAAACCCAGCAGAGAAGTGGAGAGTGCTGTGGAGGGACGGTTGGTGTGAGAAGTGGTGAAGATGGAAGAGAGAGGAGGTCTGTTTCACCTCTGCCTGATGAGAATCAGCCTTGGGCTGTTGATCTTAGTTCTCCTTCCCCCTTGTGGGGTTTGAGGAAGTCAGACACCTCCCCCAAGCTGTTTGTACAGAGTCCTGAGGGGAGAGGGAGTAGTTAGAGAGGATGGAGTGCTACAGCAGCTTGGAAAAGCTGGACATTCGGGACATCTTTAACCCACATCTGATAGGAACCGGCTTTGTGCTGATCCTTATAAAAGAAATTATTCATTTAATGTATTTTAGATATTAGACCCTTGTTGAATATGCAGTTCCAAGACTTTTTCTCCCGATCTGTAGGTTGTCTCTTTAATTTTTTGATAAAGTCCTTAGTTGAACAAAAGTATTTAATTTTTAGGAGGTCTCATTTATCTGTCTTGTATTTTGCTGTTCATGAATTTGTTGTAATATCTGATGATTTATCATTAAAACTAGGTCCCACAGCAACATCCCTATGCTTTCTTCTAAAAATTTTATGGTTTTATTTTTCACATTTAGGTCCTTCATCCATTTTGAATTGGTTTTTGTGTATGATGTGAATCATGGATTTTGATTCATTATTCTACATGTTGTTGTTGTTAGTTGACGTTGAATCAGTTCTGACTCAAGGCGAACCTGTGTAAAACAGAATGAAACAGTGCCCGGTCCTGTACCAGCCTCACAATCTTTGCATGCTTGAGCCCATTGTTGCACAAAAAAGGCACCCAGACCCATTCTCCTGGCCCAGGAGAGGGAACAAATAAGCTACTGTCTCCCCTAAGCCAGGAACTCAGGGTCCACACAGCTCCTTTTCTAGGCACAGGCATAAGTGGTCTGCAGACTTTGAGTGCCTTACACCCCTGTATAGACTTGTGGGGACCCATCTCAACAGGATTAGCCCTTACTACCACAGTACAACAGGGAGAACATCTGAAGTTTAACTTCAACTGTTTCAGCTGTGAAGTGGCAGATTTGTGACCCTCAAAAACAGCCCTGCTCCTTAAGTAGGCACTTTTACCAATCCGCAACAGGGGCTTGAGGACTGGTGGCGTCACCTAAACCACCTAGTCACCTGCTACAGGAGTCCAAGAAAAAGTGGTGCCTTTGAGTCTTTACAGCCATCAGAGTGGGGTGTTCATAGACTGGCTGCAAAACTCACCTACTTACTTGCCCTAGGGAATAGGGACATACTTTCCTTTCAGACTCTCAGGGACAGCCGTCAGCCCCCTGCCTCGCACAGCACTTGATCCCCTTCCACAGCAAGATTCCAGTGCCTGCACCAGTCACCCATGCCTCTCTAAGACTATAGGTGAGAGCCTGCACCACACACTTGGTGACTGACTGCCTGGATACCTGCGCAGAACCATATACGAAAATTTACCAGACACCTGTGTGCAGATACTTAGTTATAGAACTAACTACCTGGTGACAGGACGTTAGCGCTTCAAAGGTGCCAATAATCAAACTAGCACACACTTGCAACCTATTGGGGCATATCAAAACAAAACAAGAAGCTAGGACTCATTAAACAAATATAAATTATAATAGCTTATTGATGGCTCGGCGACAACAGTCAATATCAAATCACATAAAGAGGCAGTCCATGATGGCTTCAGCAAGCTCCCAAAATAAAGAATCAATAAATTCTCTGGAGGAAGAAAATTTCTTGGAATTACTAGAGGCAGAATACAAAAGATTAATATACATAACTCCTAGAAATTACAAAGGAAGTTCGACAAAATGCAGAAACCACCAGGGAACACATAGACAAAGTAAGTAGCAGAACTGAAAAAAAAGTTATTCAAGAACATAATGCCAAATTTAATAGGCTGCAAGAATCCATAGAGAGACAGCAATCAGAAATCCAGAAGATTAACAATAAAATTTCAGAATTAGACAACTCACTAGAAAGTCATAGGAGCAGAATTGAGGCAGTAGTAGTTAGAATTATTGACATTGAAGATAAAGCACTTGACACCAACTTATCTAAGGAAAAATAAGATAAAAGAATTAAGAAGGATGAAGAAACTCTAAGAGTCATGTGGGACTCTACCAAGAGAAATAACCTACGAGTGATTGGAGTACCAGAACGGGGGGATAACAGAAAATACAGAGAAAATTGTTGAAGATTTGTTGACAGAAAACTTCCCTGATATCATGAAAGATGAGAAGATATCTATCTAAGATGCTCATCGAACCTCACATAAGGTAGATCCCCCAAAAAAGTCACCAAGACATATTAGAATCAAACTTACCAAAACCAAACATAAAGAGAGAAGTTTAAGAGTGGCTCTGGATGAAAGAAAAGTCATCTTCAAAGGAGAGTCAGTTAGAATAAGCTCGGACTACTCAGCAGAAACCATGCAGACAAGAAGGCAATGGGATGACATATATAAAGCATGGAAGGAAAACAAATGCCAGCCAAGAATTATATATCCAGCAAAACTGTCTCTCAAATATAATGGTGAAATTAGGGCATTACTAGATAAACAGAAGTTCAAGAAATTTGCAAAAACCCAACCAAAATTACAAGAAATACTAAAAGGAGACCTACGGTTAGATAATGAATAACACCAGATAACAAAGCAAGAGTAGAACACAGGGCAGAGCAACCAGATATTGACTCAGATAAGCAAGTCAAAAATACATCAAAGCTAAAACTGAATATAGGATAACAGAGATATCGGTATGTAAAAAAGGACAACATTAAAACAAAAAAGAGGGACTTAAAAATGCAGACATTGATTTTTCATATCAAGGGGAAGTCAAGGCGATATGGAGTAATAAAAGACTGGTATAAACTTAGAAAAATAGTGTTAAATATTAAGTTAACCACAAAGGAAACTAACAATCCTACGAATCAAAATAAAAAAGTGGAAAAACATAAAGACCCAGGAAACACAAAATCTACAGCAATGAAAAATATAAAAAAAAAAAAAAAAAATAGAGAAAAACCACTCAGCACAGAAAATTAAGGGGAACAAAGAAACTGTGAACAACCCACAAAGAGAGATATCAGGATGACAGCACTAAACTCATACCTATCAATAATTATGCTGAACGTAAACTGACTTAATGCACCAATAAAGAGATGGAGAGTGGTAGATTGTATAAAAAAGCACGATCCATCTATATGCTGCCCACAAGAGATGCACCTTAGACTTAAAAACACAAACAGGCTAAAACTCAAAGGATGGGAAAAAAAATATATCAAGCAAACAACACTCAAAAAATCGCAGGAGTGGCAATATTATTCTCTGACAAGACAGACTTTAAAGTAAAATCTACCTCAAAGGATAAAAAAAGACACTATATAGTGATTTTAATGGGTCAATACACCAGGAGGACATAACTATAATAAATATTTATGCACCCAATAACAGGGCTCCAAAATACATAAAACAAACTCTAACAGCTCTGAAGAGAGAGATAGACAGTTCCACAATTGTAGTAGGAGACTTCAACATGCCACTTCCGGTGAAGGACAGAACATCCAGAAAGACGCTCAACAAACACACGGAAGAGCTAAATGCTACAATCAACCAACTTGATCTCATAGACATATAGTGAACACTGCAACCAACAGTAGCCAAGTATACTTTCTTTTCCAACACACATGGAACATTCTCCAGAATAGACCACATATTAGGCCATAAAGGAAGCCTTAACAAAATCCAAAACATCGAAGTATTACAAAGTATCTTTTCTGACCATAAAGCCATAAAAGTGAAAATCAACAACACGAAAAGCAAGGAAAAAATATCAAACACATGGAAACTGAACAACACCTTGCTCAAAAACTATTGGGTTATAAAAGAAATTAAGGATGGAATAAAGAAATTCACAGAATCAAACGAGAATGAAAACAGAACCTACCAGAACCTTTGGGACACAGCAAAAGCAGTGCTCAGAGGTCAGTTTATAGCAATAAATGCACACACTGAAAAAAAAAGAAAGGGCCATAATCAAAACATTAACCCTACAGCTGGAACAAGTAGAAAGAGAGCAGCAAAAGAAGCCCACAGGTGCCAGAAGGAAGGAAATAGTAAGAATTAGAGCAGAATTAAATGAAATAGAGAATAGAAAAAAAATTGAAAGAGTTAACAAGTCCAAAAGCTAGTTCTTTGAAAAGGTCAACAAAATTGATAAACCATTGGCCAAACTGACAAAAGAAAAACAGGAGAGGAAGCAGATAACCCGTATAACAGATGAGATGGGTGATATCACAACAGACTCAACTGAAATTAAAAGAATCATAAGATTACTATGAAAAACTGTACTCTGATAAACTTGAAAACCTAGAGGAAATGGACAGATTTCTAGAAACTCACTACCTACCTAAATTAACACAAACAGAGGTAGAACAACTAAAGAAACCCATAAGAAAAGAAGAGATTGAAAAGGTTGTTAAAAAACTCCCCACAAAAAAAAGCCCTGGCCCGGATGGCTTCACTAGAGAATTCTACCAAACTTTCAGAGAAGAGATAACCCCACTTCTACTAATGGTATTTCAGAGCATAGAAAAGGATGGAGTACTCCCAAACTCATTCTGTGAAGCCAGCATAACCCTGATACCAAAAGCAGGCGAAGACACCACAAAAAAAGAAAATTACAGACCAAGATCCCTCATGAACGTTGATGCAAAAATCCTCAACAAAATTCTAGCCAATAGAATTCAGCAACATATCAAAAAACCAATTCACCCTGACCAAGAGGGATTTATACCAGGTATGCAGGGATGGTTCAACATTAGAAAAACAATCAATGTAATCCATCAGATAAGTAAAACAAAAGACAAGAACCACATGATCTTATCAATTGATGCAGAAAAGTCATTTGATAAAGTCCAACAACAATTCGTGATAAAAACTCTCAATAAAATAGGAATAGAAGGGAAATTCCTGAATATAATTAGGGCATTTATGAAAAGCCAACAGCCAACATAATCCTAAATGGAGAGACTTTGAAAGCATTCCCCATGAGAACCGCAACCAGACAAGGATGCCCTCTATCACCACTCTTATTCAACATTGTGCTGGAGTTCCTAGCCAGAGCAGTTAGGATAGAAAAAGAAAGAAAGGGCATCCAAATCGGTAGGGAAGAAGTCAAAGTATCTCTATTTGCAGATGATATGATCTTACACACAGAAAACCCCAAAGAATCCACAAGAAAACCACTGGAACTAATAGAAGACTTCAGCAAAGTTTCAGGATACAAGCTAGACATACAAAAATCAATTGGATTCCTTTATACCAAGAAAGAGAACCTTGAAGAGGAGATCACCAAATCAATACCATTTACAAAAGCCCCCAAGAAGATAAAATACTTAGGAATAAATCTAACCAGAGACATAAAAGATCTATACAGAGAAAACTACAAGACACTACTGCAAGAAGTGAAAAGAGACCTGCATAAGTGGAAAAATATACCTTGCTCATGGATAGGTAGACTCAACATAGTGAAAATGTCAGTTCTACCCAAAGCAATCTACAGATACAGTGCAATCCCGATCCAAATTCCAGCAGCATTTTTAATGAGACGGAGAAACAAATCACCAACTTCACATGAAAAGGGGAGAGGCCCTGAATAAATAAAGCATTATTCAAGAAGAATAACAAAGTGGGAGGCCTTACACTACCTGTTTTAAGGACCTATTACACTGCCACGGAGGTCCAAACAGCCTGGTACTGGTACAACAACAGATAGATAGACGTGTGGAACAGGGTTGAGAATCCAGATATAAGCTCATCCACCTGTAAGCAGCTAATATTTGACAAAGGCCCAAAGTCCATTAATTGGGGAAAAGGTAGTCTCTTTAACAACTGGTGCCGGCATAACTGGATATCCATCTGCAAAAAACTGAAACAAGACCCACACCTCACACCATGTACAAAAACTAACTCAAAATGGATCAAAGACTGAAATACCAAATTAAAAACGATAAAGATCATGGAAGAAAACATAGGGACAATGCTAGGATCCCTAATACGTAGCATAAACACAAAACGAACCATAAGTAACAATGCACAAGCATCAGAAGAGAGACTAGATAAAAGGGAGCTCCTAAAAATCCAACACTTATGCTCATCAAAAAACTTCACCAAAAGAGTAAAAAGACAACCTACAGACTGAGAAAAAATTTTTGGCTACGACAAGTCCGATCAGCATCTAATCTCTAAAATCTACAAGATACTGCTAAACCTCAACAACAAAAACACAAATAACCCAATTAAAAAATGGGCAAAGGCTATGAACAGGCACTTCACCAAAGAAGATAATCAGGCGGCTAACAGACACGTGAAGAAATGCTCAGGATCATTAGCCATTAGAGAAATGCAGATCAAAACTACAATGAGATATCATCTCACCCCAGCAAGTCTAGCATTAATCCAAAATACACAAAATAACAAATGCTGGAGAAATTGTGAAGAGACTGGAACACTTATACACTGTTGGTGGGAATGTAAAATGGTACAACCACTTTGGAGATCGATTTGGTGCTTCCT
>JASCZL010000160.1:0-19690 GCA_030035585.1 Dugong dugon
GTGCAGGGTTGAGAAAGTGAGTTAGCTTTGCGAGAACATCCATTCATACACTGGAGCCAGGCCACCCTAAGGAAACTCCCCTTTTGACCGACTGGCTGCTTGAATCTGATCACAAAATAGAAGGTATAGAAAAGCACGTGTCAAACCACTGAGAATCATAGCCTAGCCAAGTTGACACATAACATTAACCATCGCAGAAGCCCTACATGCATGTTTGTCATCATTACTGTCATCATCATCATCACCTGACAAGAGAGGGTCAGAGCCCATGCAGTGCCTCCTCGAGGCCTGTCAATGCCTTTAGCCGGAGACCACCAGGAACATGCCTACAGTTGAGCAAGTTGAAAGCGTCCCAACTTTGTGAAACGTGGATCGAGAAGTTCAGAAGACCTTACCCTGATACATCATAATCAATTTGCTCAAAAACAAAGATGAAGAAAAAATCTTGATAGGAGTCAGAGAAAAATGACACGTGATATACAAGGGCACATCAATTTGAAGGCCTGCAGTTTCTCGTCAGAAACCAGAGAGGCCAGAAGAGATTGGAATAAAATAGTTAAATGTGAAAGAAAAGAACCGTCTACTCAGAATTCTATATGCAGCAAAAATACCGTTAAGGATCAAAGGCCAAAACAAACAACAAACAAAACAAAATGACCACAGACAAATTATGAGGAAGATGAAAGAAAATTCGTCACCACACTGCTTGCTCTAAAACGATGGGGAAAGGACTTCTTCAGGTTGAAGGAAAATGATACAAGAGGGAAGCTTGGAACTTCAGGAATAAAGGAAGAGCAACAGAAATGCTAAGTATCTAGGTAAAGCAGATGGCCTATTTTTCTCCTCTTAAATTCTTTAATATTTGTATGACATTTGGAAGAAAACATTATGCCACAGTCTCAGACAGTGGGATTCAATTCATGTAGATGGAATACCTGGAGCCCTGGTGGTGCAGTGGTTAAGAATTCGGCTACTAACTGAAAGGGTGGTGGCTCCAATCGCCAGCCGCTCCTTGGAAACCCTATGGGGCAATGCTACTCTGTCCTATAAGATCGCTATGAGTTGGAATTGACACGAAGGCAATAGGTTTGTTTTTTTTGGGTTAGATGTAATACATATGACAATTGTAATACCTATTGGAGAGTAAAAGGATCTATATGGCTATAAACCTCTACATTTTACTACAATTGGTAAAATATTAACTCTATTTAGACTATGAAATGTTTTGGTATACATATGGTTATTCCCAGAATAATTAATAATTACACTCACTCAAGAAAAACTGGGTAACTCCAATGGTCCCACATCTAGGAGCTATGAATAACGGCTAAAATAGTCACATACAGGTTTGTGTGTGAATGTTTCCATTTCACGTGGTTAAATACCTGGGAAGGGGACTGCTGGCTCATATGATCAGAACACCTCTCCCAGCCTGCCCTGCCCCCAACATGCTCCCACTTCAGCAGGATCTGGGTGGTCACCCCACACTTCTGTTCCTGGCAAACCCCTCCTTCCTGAATTGCCCTGAGTAAGGGCAAATGGACACATAGGCGCTGACCTCAAAGCTGCCACCTCATGCAGGAGCTGAGGAGCCTTAAACCTGGCTCCCAGCTCTTCCCACTCTCTCAGCTCCTGGGAAACCTCCCCTTCACCCTGGCCTACCATGCCACCTGACAGGACAGGGGCCAGGATAGAGAGCCACTGCTTCTGCCAGTATCATCATGTCCCTTAAGTCAAACACCATCGACCTTCAGGAAGAGCCCAAAAGCATCAGAGGGCCTGAAATGCAGCCTTTGATCCTGCCATTTCCTCTCACTTCCTAAATGAATCAGTCTGTCTTTTCAAGTCCTGTGAGCAGCTCCATACCTCATGCTTTCTTTTTTTCAATTGTTGTAATTAAATGAAGTTTACATTTCAAGTTAGATTCCCATACAAAATTTTTATACATACATTGTTATGAGACCCTAATTGCTCACCCCATTCTGTGACAGCACACTCCTCCCTTCCACCCCTGATTCCCCATGACCATTCAACCAGCTCCTAACTCTCTCTGCCTTCCCATCTCACCTCTGGACAGAAGCTGCCCCTTTGGTCTCTTGTATCTACTTGACTAAGAGGCACACTCTTCGCAAGTATCACTTTATGTCCCACAGTCCAGTCCAAGCCCTGTCTGAAGGGTTGGCCTCAGAAATTGTTTGAGCTCTGGGCTGATACAGAGTCCAGGGGCCATGCCTTCTGGGGCACCCCCAGACTCAGTCAGACCATTAAGTCTGATCTTCTTACTAGAATTTGAGTTCTGCACCTCATCCTTCTACTGCTCCATTAGGGACCCTCTGTTGTGTTCATCAGGACGTTCATTGGTGGTAGCTGGGCACCATCTAGTTTTTCTGGTCTCAGGCTATTGAACTCTCTGGATTATGTGGCCCATTCTGTCTCATGGGCTAATACTTTCCTTGTGTATTTGGTGTTCTCCTTTATTCCAAGTGGTTGGGACTCGTGCATCTTAGATGGCCACTTGCAAGCTTTTACGACCCCAGACACCACTCACCAAAGTAGGATGCAGAGCATTTTCTTAATAAGCTTTGTTATCCCAATTGACAGAGATATCCCAAGAAAGCACGGTCCCCAGACCCCCTACCCCTGCTACTCTGTCTCTCAAAGTATTTGACTTTATTCAGGAAACTTCTTAGCTTTGGTTTAGTCCAGTTGTGCTGACTTCCCCTGTAGTGTGTGCTGTCCTTCCCTTTGCCTAAGTGATTCTAATCTACTATTTAGTTAGTGAATAATACTCACCCTCCCTATCCACCCCCGTAACCATCAAAGAATGTTTTCTTCTCTGTTTAAACCTTTGCTTGAGTTCTTATAATAGTGGTCTTATACAGTATTTGTCTTTCTGTGACTGACTAAATTCACTCAGCATAAGTTCCAGCTTCCACCATATTATCCTATACTTCACAGCTTCGTCATTGTTCTTTATCATTGCATAATATTCCATTGTGTGGATATACCATAATTTGTTTATCCATTCGTCCGTTGATGGGCACCTAGGTTGCTTCCATCTTTTTGCTACCGTGAACAGTGCTGCAATCAACATGGGTGTGCATATACCTATTCATGTGACGGCTCTTGTTTCTGTAGGATATAGTCCAAGGAGCGGGATAGCTGATCGTATGGTACTTCTATCTCTAGCTTTTTAAGGAAGCACCAAATCGATCTCCAAAGTGGTTGTACCATTTTACATTCCCACCAACAGTGTATAAGTGTTCCAGTCTCTCCACAATTTCTCCAGCATTTGTTATTTTGTGTTTTTTGGATTAATGCTAGACTTGTTGGGGTGAGATGATATCTCATTGTAGTTTTGATCTGCATTTCTCTAATGGCTAATGATCCTGAGCATTTCTTCACGTGTCTGTTAGCCGCCTGATTATCTTCTTTGGTGAAGTGCCTGTTCATATCCTTTGCCCATTTTTTAATTGGGTTATTTGTGTTTTTGTTGTTGAGGTTTAGCAGTATCTTGTAGATTTTAGAGATTAGATGCTGATCGGACTTGTCGTAGCCAAAAATTTTTTCTCAGTCTGTAGGTTGTCTTTTTACTCTTTTGGTGAAGTCTTTTGATGAGCATAAGTGTTGGATTTTTAGGAGCTCCCTTTTATCTAGTCTCTCTTCTGATGCTTGTGCATTGTTACTTATGGTTCGTTTTGTGTTTATGCTATGTATTAGGGATCCTAGCATTGTCCCTATTTTTTCTTCCATGATCTTTATCGTTTTTAATTTGATATTTCAGTCTTTGATCCATTTTGAGTTACTTTTTGTACATGGTGTGAGGTGTGGGTCTTGTTTCAGTTTTTTGCAGATGGATATCCAGTTATGCCGGCACCAGTTGTTAAAGAGACTACCTTTTCCCCAATTAATGGACTTTGGGCCTTTGTCAAATATTAGCTGCTTACAGGTGGATGAGCTTATATCTGGATTCTCAACCCTGTTCCACACGTCTATCTATCTGTTGTTGTACCAGTACCAGGCTGTTTGGACCTCCGTGGCAGTATAATAGGTCCTTAAATCAGGTAGTGTAAGGCCTCCCACTTTGTTATTCTTCTTGAATAATGCTTTATTTATTCAGGGCCTCTCCCCTTTCCATGTGAAGTTGGTGATTTGTTTCTCTGTCTCATTAAAAATGCTGCTGGAATTTGGATCGGGATTGCATTGTATCTGTAGATTGCTTTGGGTAGAACTGACATTTTCACTATGTTGAGTCTACCTATCCATGAGCAAGGTATATTTTTCCACTTATGCAGGTCTCTTTTCACTTCTTGCAGTAGTGTCTTGTAGTTTTCTCTGTATAGATCTTTTATGTCTCTGGTTAGATTTATTCCTAAGTATTTTATCTTCTTGGGGGCTTTTGTAAATGGTATTGATTTGGTGATCTCCTCTTCAAGGTTCTCTTTCTTGGTATAAAGGAATCCAATTGATTTTTGTATGTCTAGCTTGTATCCTGAAACTTTGCTGAAGTCTTCTATTAGTTCCAGTGGTTTTCTTGTGGATTCTTTGGGGTTTTCTGTGTATAAGATCATATGATCTGCAAATAGAGATTCTTTGACTTCTTCCCTACCGATTTGGATGCCCTTTCTTTCTTTTTCTATGCTAACTGCTCTGGCTAGGAACTCCAGCACAATGTTGAATAAGAGTGGTGATAGAGGGCATCCTTGTCTGGTTGCGGTTCTCATGGGGAATGCTTTCAAAGTCTCTCCATTTAGGATGATGTTGACTGTTGGCTTTTTATAAATGCCCTAATTATATTCAGTAATTTCCCTTCTATTCCTATTTTATTGAGAGTTTTTATCACGAATTGTTGTTGGACTTTATCAAATGACTTTTCTGCATCAATTGATAAGATCATGTGGTTCTTGTCTTTTGTTTTACTTATCTGATGGATTACATTGATTGTTTTTCTAATGTTGAACCATCCCTGCATACCTGGTATAAATCCCTCTTGGTCAGGGTGAATTAGTTTTTTGATATGTTGCTGAATTCTATTGGCTAGAATTTTGTTGAGGATTTTTGCATCAACGTTCATGAGGGATCTTGGTCTGTAATTTTCTTTTTTTGTGGTGTCTTCGCCTGCTTTTGGTATCAGGGTTATGCTGGCTTCACAGAATGAGTTTGGGAGTATTCCATCCTTTTCTATGCTCTGAAATACCATTAGTAGAAGTGGGGTTATCTCTTCTCTGAAAGTTTGGTAGAATTCTCTAGTGAAGCCATCCGGGCCAGGGCTTTTTTTTTGTGGGGAGTTTTTTAACAACCTTTTCAATCTCTTCTTTTCTTATGGGTTTCTTTAGTTGTTCTACCTCTGTTTGTGTTAATTTAGGTAGGTAGTGAGTTTCTAGAAATCTGTTCATTTCCTCTAGGTTTTCAAATTTATCAGAGTACAGTTTTTCATAGTAATCTTATGATTCTTTTAATTTCAGTTGAGTCTGTTGTGATATCACCCATCTCATCTGTTATACGGGTTATCTGCTTCCTCTCCTGTTTTTCTTTTGTCAGTTTGGCCAATGGTTTATCAATTTTGTTGACCTTTTCAAAGAACTAGCTTTTGGACTTGTTAACTCTTTCAATTTTTTTTCTATTCTCTATTTCATTTAATTCTGCTCTAATTCTTACTATTTCCTTCCTTCTGGCACCTGTGGGCTTCTTTTGCTGCTCTCTTTCTACTTGTTCCAGCTGTAGGGTTAATGTTTTGATTATGGCCCTTTCTTTTTTTTTCGATGTGTGCATTTATTGCTATAAACTGACCTCTGAGCACTGCTTTTGCTGTGTCCCAAAGGTTCTGGTAGGTTCTGTTTTCATTCTCGTTTGATTCTGTGAATTTCTTTATTCCATCCTTAATTTCTTTTATAACCCAATAGTTTTTGAGCAAGGTGTTGTTCAGTTTCCATGTGTTTGATATTTTTTCCTTGCTTTTCGTGTTGTTGATTTTCACTTTTATGGCTTTATGGTCAGAAAAGATACTTTGTAATACTTCGATGTTTTGGATTTTGTTAAGGCTTCCTTTATGGCCTAATATGTGGTCTATTCTGGAGAATGTTCCATGTGTGTTGGAAAAGAAAGTATACTTGGCTACTGTTGGTTGCAGTGTTCACTATATGTCTATGAGATCAAGTTGGTTGATTGTAGCATTTAGCTCTTCCGTGTGTTTGTTGAGCGTCTTTCTGGATGTTCTGTCCTTCACCGGAAGTGGCATGTTGAAGTCTCCTACTACAATTGTGGAACTGTCTATCTCTCTCTTCAGAGCTGTTAGAGTTTGTTTTATGTATTTTGGAGCCCTGTTATTGGGTGCATAAATATTTATTATAGTTATGTCCTCCTGGTGTATTGACCCATTAAAATCACTATATAGTGTCTTTTTTTATCCTTTGAGGTAGATTTTACTTTAAAGTCTGTCTTGTCAGAGAATAATATTGCCACTCCTGCGATTTTTTGAGTGTTGTTTGCTTGATATATTTTTTTTCCCATCCTTTGAGTTTTAGCCTGTTTGTGTTTTTAAGTCTAAGGTGCATCTCTTGTGGGCAGCATATAGATGGATCGTGCTTTTTTATACAATCTACCACTCTCCATCTCTTTATTGGTGCATTAAGTCAGTTTACGTTCAGCATAATTATTGATAGGTATGAGTTTAGTGCTGTCATCCTGATATCTCTCTTTGTGGGTTGTTCACAGTTTCTTTGTTCCCCTTAATTTTCTGTGCTGAGTGGTTTTTCTGTCTTTATTTTTTTTTTATATATTTTTCATTGCTGTAGATTTTGTGTTTCCTGGGTCTTTATGTTTTTCCACTTTTTTATTTTGATTCGTAGGATTGTTAGTTTCCTTTGTGGTTAACTTAATATTTAACACTATTTTTCTAAGTTTATACCAGTCTTTTATTACTCCATATCGCCTTGACTTCCCCTTGATATGAAAAATCAATGTCTGCATTTTTAAGTCCCTCTTTTTTGTTTTAATGTTGTCCTTTTTTACATACCGATATCTCTGTTATCCTATATTCAGTTTTAGCTTTGATGTATTTTTGACTTGCTTATCTGAGTCAATATCTGGTTGCTCTGCCCTGTGTTCTACTCTTGCTTTGTTACCTGGTGTTATTCATTATCTAACCGTAGGTCTCCTTTTAGTATTTCTTGTAATTTTGGTTGGGTTTTTGCAAATTCCTTGAACTTCTGTTTATCTAGTAATGCCCTAATTTCACCATTATATTTGAGAGACAGTTTTGCTGGATATATAATTCTTGGCTGGCATTTGTTTTCCTTCCATGCTTTATATATGTCATCCCATTGCCTTCTTGTCTGCATGGTTTCTGCTGAGTAGTCCGAGCTTATTCTAACTGACTCTCCTTTGAAGATGACTTTTCTTTCATCCAGAGCCACTCTTAAACTTTTCTCTTTATGTTTGGTTTTGGTAAGTTTGATTCTAATATGTCTTGGTGACTTTTTTGGGGGATCTACCTTATGTGAGGTTCGATGAGCATCTTAGATAGATATCTTCTCATCTTTCATGATATCAGGGAAGTTTTCTGTCAACAAATCTTCAACAATTTTCTCTGTATTTTCTGTTATCCCCCCGTTCTGGTACTCCAATCACTCGTAGGTTATTTCTCTTGGTAGAGTCCCACATGACTCTTAGAGTTTCTTCATCCTTCTTAATTCTTTTATCTTATTTTTCCTTAGATAAGTTGGTGTCAAGTGCTTTATCTTCAATGTCAATAATTCTAACTACTACTGCCTCAATTCTGCTCCTATGACTTTCTAGTGAGTTGTCTAACTCTGAAATTTTATTGTTAATCTTCTGGATTTCTGATTGCTGTCTCTCTATGGATTCTTGAAGCCTATTAAATCTGGCATTATGTTCTTGAATAACTTTTTTTTCAGTTCTGCTACTTACTTTGTCTATGTGTTCCCTGGTGGTTTCTGCATTTTGTCGAACTTCCTTTGTAATTTCTAGGAGTTATGTATATTAATCTTTTGTATTCTGCCTCTAGTAATTCCAAGAAATTTTCTTCCTCCAGAGAATTTATTGATTCTTTATTTTGGGAGCTTGCTGAAGCCATCATGGACTGCCTCTTTATGTGATTTGATATTGACTGTTGTCGCCGAGCCATCAATAAGCTATTATAATTTATATTTGTTTAATGAGTCCTAGCTTCTTGTTTTGTTTTGATATGCCCCAATAGGCTGCAAGTGTGTGCTAGTTTGATTATTGGCACCTTTGAAGCGCTAACGTCCTGTCACCAGGTAGTTAGTTCTATAACTAAGTATCTGCACACAGGTGTCTGGTAAATTTTCGTATATGGTTCTGCTCAGGTATCCAGGCAGTCAGTCACCAAGTGTGTGGTGCAGGCTCTCACCTATAGTCTTAGAGAGGCATGGGTGACTGGTGCAGGCACTGGAATCTTGCTGTGGAAGGGGATCAAGTGCTGTGCGAGGCAGGGGGCTGACGGCTGTCCCTGAGAGTCTGAAAGGAAAGTATGTCCCTATTCCCTAGGGCAAGTAAGTAGGTGAGTTTTGCAGCCAGTCTATGAACACCCGACTCTGATGGCTGTAAAGACTCAAAGGCACCACTTTTTCTTGGACTCCTGTAGCAGGTGACTAGGTGGTTTAGGTGACGCCACCAGTCCTCAAGCCCCTGTTGCGGATTGGTAAAAGTGCCTACTTAAGGAGCAGGGCTGTTTTTGAGGGTCACAAATCTGCCACTTCACAGCTGAAACAGTTGAAGTTAAACTTCAGATGTTCTCCCTGTTGTACTGTGGTAGTAAGGGCTAATCCTGTTGAGATGGGTCCCCACAAGTCTATACAGGGGTGTAAGGCACTCAAAGTCTGCAGACCACTTATGCCTGTGCCTAGAAAAGGAGCTGTGTGGACCCTGAGTTCCTGGCTTAGGGGAGCCAGTAGCTTATTTGTTCCCTCTCCTGGGCCAGGAGAATGGGTCTGGGTGCCTTTTTTGTGCAACAATGGGCTCAAGCATGCAAAGATTGTGAGGCTGGTACAGGACCGGGCACTGTTTCATTCTGTTTTACACAGGTTCGCCTTGAGTCAGAACTGATTCGACGTCAACTAACAACAACAACATGTAGAATAATGAATCAAAATCCATGATTCACATCATACACAAAAACCAATTCAAAATGGATGAAGGACCTAAATGTGAAAAATAAAACCATAAAATTTTTAGAAGAAAGCATAGGGATGTTGCTGTGGGACCTAGTTTTAATGATAAATCATCAGATATTACAACAAATTCATGAACAGCAAAATACAAGACAGACAAATGAGACCTCCTAAAAATTAAATACTTTTGTTCAACTAAGGACTTTATCAAAAAAGTAAAGAGACAACCTATAGATCGGGAGAAAAAGTCTTGGAACCGCATATTCAACAAGGGTCTAATATCTAAAATACATTAAATGAATAATTTCTTTTATAAGGATCAGCACAAAGCCGGTTCCTATCAGATGTGGGTTAAAGATGTCCCAAATGTCTAGCTTTTCCAAGCTGCTGTAGCACTCCATCCTCTCTAACATCAACTACTCCCTCTCCCCTCAGTACTCTGTACAAACAGCTTGGGGGAGGTGTCTGACTTCCTCAAACCCCACAAGGGGGAAGGAGAACTAAGATCAACAGCCCAAGGCTGATTCTCATCAGGCAGAGGTGAAACAGACCTCCCCTCTCTTCCATCTTCACCACTTCTCACACCAACCGTCCCTCCACAGCACTCTCCACTTCTCTGCTGGGTTTCATAATTCATTGCAATCGCCACACAGAACTCAAATAACATAGTCATGATTATGGGGTTTATCAGGAAAGTAACAGTTACGATTTAGGCTCAGAAACATTCAGGATACAGATCTTCCATCAGGACAGCCTCTTCCCAGCTGTGCTCACAGGCACGCCTCTCCCTGGCCCTCAGTCTCTGCCCAAAGACACTCATCTTTCTCTCTCCACGGGCTGGGAAGCACATCGTGCTGTCTCCTGATGCGGGGTCTCTACTGCTGGTCTCTCCTTCCTTGGTGGTGGCGGTCTCCTCTCTGTTCTGGAATTGGCTCTCTTTTAAGGCAAAACTGACCAATCCCCTTGGTAGGCCACAATTACCCTACCATACAGTCCCTCCAAATCACATGGGTGGAAGTTACAAGACTATGGCTAGAACGGCCACACCCAAAAGTAGTTCATCCACAGCATACATATAAAACTTCTACAACTTAGTAACAAAAAAACGAACAGTGTAATCAGAAAAATGGATAAAGGACTTGAACTGACATTTTCCCAAAGAGGATATTCAAATGGCCAAAAAGCACATGAAAAATGCTCAATAACAGTTCCTCAAAAGGTGAAATCTAGAGTTACCATACGATCTAGCAATTTCACTCCTAGGTGTATATGCAAGAGAAAAAATATAAGTCCTCACAAAAACTTGTATACAAATGCTCATAGCAGCATTATTCATTGTTGTTAGGTGCTGTCAAGTCAGCTTTGACCCATAGCGACTCTATGCACAACAGAATGAAACACTGCCCAGTCCTGCACCACACTCGCAATCGTTGTTATGCTTGAGCCCATTGTTGCAGCCACTGTGTCAATCCATCTCATTGAGTGTCTTCCTCTTTTTCAAGCATTAGTCATTTATAAAAGCATTATTTGTAATAGCCAAAAAGTAGAACTGATCCAAATAGCCATCAACTGATGAATAAACAAAATATAGTATATTCATACAATGGAATATTATTCAGCAATAAAAAGAAATGAACTACTGATACATGATACAACATGGGAGAGCCTTGGAAACATGCTAAGTGAAAAAAGCAAGTCACAAAAGACCACATATTATATGATTCCATCTATAGAATGGAATAAATGGAATAGATAAATCTATAGAGACAGAAAGTAGGCTATCGTTTGGCTCAGGTGGAGGGAACAGGGGGAAATGAGAGGGTAATTGGTACAAGTTTTCTTCTTGGGATGATGAAATGTTCTAAACTTAGACTGTGCACATGGTTGAACAACTCTGTGGATACACGAAAACCATTGAATGGTACACTTAAATGGGTAACTTTTATGGTATATGTCCTAGTTATCTAATGCTGCCAAACAGAAATACCACAAGTGGATGGCTTTAACAAACAAAACTCTATTTTCTCATAGTTTAAGAGGCTAGAAGTCAGAATTCAGGGTGCTGACTTTAGGGGAAGGCTTTCTCTACCGGCTCTGGAGGAAGGTCCTTGTTTCTTCTGAGCTTCTGCTCCTGGGCAATCTCATGTGGCTTGGCATGTCTCTTCCTCCTCTCTGCTTCCTTCTCTTGCTTGTTGAATCTCATTTATATCTCAAAAGAGATTGACTTAAGACATACCCTACACTAATCCTATCTCATTAACATAACAAGACAACCCATTCACAGAAGGGATTATAACCACAGGCATAGAGGTAAGGATTTACAATATATATATTTTTGGGGACACAATCAAATCCATAACATTCCACCATTTGGGCCCCCAAATTCACGTCCTTGACATATGCAAAACACATTCACCCCCATCACATCACTCCAAATGTCTTATATCAACTTCAAGTCCAAAATCTCATCTTCTGAATTATCTAAATCAAATACGGGTGAGATTTTAGGCAGACTCCATCCGGAGGCAAAATTCATCCTCATCTGTGTACCTGTGAAATCTGAACTACAAGTTATCTGATTCCAAAGGACAGTGGTGGGACAGGTACATGGTAGACATTTCTATTACAAATGAGAGAAATTTGAAGGAAAGAAAGGATAACAGGCAACAAACAAGTCCAAAACCCAGCAGAACAACTTACATTAGCTCTCAAGGCTTGAAAAGAATCCTCTGCTCTTTGGGACCATCTAGGCAATGGCCCCACCCTCCAGACTCTGGGTGTTGGCCATGCCCTCTGGATTCTGGGTTAAATCCCCTTGGCCGTGGGCTTCAGCTCTGCCTTCCAGGCCCACTGGCAACTTGGCTCCCTCAGCTTTGGGCAGCCACATTCACTTCATCCATCTGATTGGCAACCCCAACGCCTTGGCCTCAGCAGGCTCCGTTCTTCACCTTTTGTGCATGGCAATCCCACCCCCTCAGCTTTAGGTGGTGGCCTCATCCTCCTGGCACACCTTCATGGCAGACCCACACTCCAGAACTGAGTTGGCAAAGATCTGACGCTTTGAAACCAAGGAGGCTGTGGCTCCACCCTTTGAGATCCATGAGAACACAGCCCCACCCATTGAAACTGAGAAGGCCTTCCTTACCATACTCCTTCCAACAGTTCTGCTGATCTCCAAGCTGCTCCAGGGATGGTTCTTTTCTTTTCATGGAGGACAACAGATATAGCTCCTTTGGCCTGTTTCTTGCCTGTGGAATTCCAAGAGGCAGACAGCATTCTTTCCTTTCTTTCTTTCTCTGTCCCCTTCAGTCTAAGATGTGGTAGTTGGTTTGATCCATCCAGACACAGGTTTAATCTCTGTAACAAATACTGTGAGATTGTGTAGCCACATCCTTGGTGAACATTCTAGGACACGTGTCCTTAGTTTGTACAACTAGATTTTCCAAATATTTAAGTTTTGTTTTCATTTTCCACAGTTCACTTTTAAGTCCATCTCTTTCCTCTCTCATTTTAGTATAAGTGGGAAGGAGAAACCAGGTGACCTCTTTAAGATCTTGCTTAGAAATCTCCTCAGCCAGGTATCAAAGTTCATCACTTACAAGTTCTTCCTTTCACGAAACATTGAACATAATTCAGACAAGTTCTTTACCACTTCATAAAAAGCATCACCCTTTTTATACTGTCCAGTCACATATTCATCATTTTCTTTTAAAGCCTGAAGCACATTTAACGTCCACATTTCTAGCAACATTCTGTTGCTGGTGCCATATATATTCTCTAAGATGACAGAGACTTTCTCTATAGCTCTCCTCATTTCCTTCTGAGCCCTCATTAGAATTGTGGTTGACATTCATAATTCTACCAACAGTCTCTTAAACGCAATCTAGGCTTTTAGTGTTAGGTACCTTAAAACTCTTGCAGCCTCTAGACCCAATTCCAAAACCACTTCCAAATTTAGAACTCTGTTATACCAGCACCCCAATCTTCTGGTACCAAATTCTGTCTCAGTTATCTTGTGCTGCTGTAACAGAAATACAAGTGGATGGCTTTAACTAACAGAAATTTATCTTCTTACAGTTTAAGAGGCTAGAAGTCCAAATTCAGGGTGCTGGCTCTAGGGGAAGGCTTTCTCTCTCTGTCGGCTCTTGAAGAAGGCCCTTCTGAGAGCTTCTGCTCCTGGGCAGTCTTCATGTAGCTTGGCATGTCTCTTCCCCCTTTCTGCTTCCTTCACTTGCCTGTTTAATCTCCTTTGTATCTCAAAGATTGACTTAAGACACACAATACACTAATTCTGCCTCATTAACAAAGACAACTTATTCCCAAATTGGATTATAACTACAAGCACAGAGGCTAGGATTTACAACAAATATTTTGGGAGACACAATTCATTCCGTAACTGTATGTAAATTATATCTCAATTTAAAAAAATCCATTGCTGTTGAGTGGATTCCAACACACAGACACCCTATAGGACAGAGTAGAAATGCCCCATAGGGTTTCGAACTGCCTACCTTTTGGTTAGCAGCTGAGCTCTTAACCACTGTGACAAAATGCTCACGATCTTTAGACATGAGAGAGATGCAAATCAAAACCACCCACAATATCATTTTATGCCCACTAGGATGGCTAAGATAAAAAACAAACAAAACAAAATGGAAAATAACAAATGTTGACAAAAATGTCACTGCTGACGGGAGTGCAAAACACTACAGCTGCTGTGGAAAACAGCGTAGCGGTTCCTCAAAAAGGTAAACACAGAATTACCATATGACCTAGCCAAAGGGTAGAACGTCATGGATTGAATTATGTTCCCCCAAAAATGTGTGTGTCAATTTGGCTGGGCCATGATTCCTGGTATTGTGTAATTTTCCTATATGTTGTAAATCCTGCCTCTATGATGTTAATGAGGGAGGATGGATGGCAGCTGTGTTAGTAAGGCAGGACTCAGTCTACAAGACTGGATTATGTCCTGAGGCAATCTCTTGAGATATAAAAGACAGAAGTGAGCAGAGAGACAGGAGGACCTCATACCATCAAGAAAGCAGTGCCAGGAGTAGAGAGCATCCTTTGGACCCAGGGTCCCTGTGTGGAGAAGCTCCTAGTCCGGGGGAACACTGATGAGAAGGCCAACAGAGAGAGAAAGTCTTTCCCTGGAGCTGATGCCCTGAAGAAATAAATTTCTCTTTGTTAAAGCCATCCACTCGTGGTATTTCTGTTGTAGCAGCACGAGATGACTAAGACAACACCCAACAATCAAGCAATGTAATTGTCATTGTTGTTAGGTGTCATCAAGTCCGCTCAAACTCACAGCAACCTTATGTACAACAGAAAAAAATGTTGCCCGGTCCTGGGCAATTCTCACAATCATTGCTATGTTTGAGCCTGTTGTTGCAGCCACTATGTCAAAGCATCTCACTGAGGGTCTCCCTTCTTTTCCACTGACTATACCAAGTAGAGACTTTCCATGCATGATGTCCTTTTCCAGCGATTTGTCTTTCCTGATGACATGTCCAAAGTAAGCAAGACAATGTCTCACTAGCCTTGCTTCTAAAGAGCACTCTGGCTGTACTTACTCCAGGACAGATTTGTTTGTTGTTCTGTCTGTCCATGGTATATTCAACATTCTTCACCAACACCACAATTTGAATGCATCAACTCTTCTTTGGTATTCGTTTTTTTATTGTTCAGCTTTCAAATGCATATGAGGTGATGGAAAACAACATGATTTTGGTCAGGAGCATCTTAAACATCAGAATGACATCTTTACATTTTAACACTTTAAGACACCATGTTAATAAAGAACACAAAAACCACGCCATCATCTCAAAAGATACAGAAAAAGCACTAGACCAAATCTAACATCCTTTCATGATAAAATACTTGAAAAAAGAAACTTCCTCAAATTGATAAAGGGAGCATTACCAAAAACCCACAGCTAACATCCTATTTAATGGTGAAAGATTAAATGTCTTCCCCTAAAATCAGAAACGAGGCAAGGAAGTCTATTCTCACCATTTCTATTCAAAATTATACTGCATACAATACACAATGCAATACGGAAACAAACCAAATTAACAGAATCTCAACTAGAAAAGAAGATGTAACCGTCTTTTTTTATTATTATTGTAGCTTAAGGGAAAGTTTACATTCAAGTCAGTTTTTCATACAAAAATTTATACATACATTGTTACGTTACCCTAATTGCTCTGCCTATACTGCGACAGCACACTCCTGCTTTCCACCCGTTTCCCCATGTCCACTCAATCAGCTCCTAACCCTCTCTGCCTTCTCATCTCACCTCCAGACAGAAGCTGTCCATTTAGTCTCATGTATCTACTTGAGCTAAGTATCATTTTATGTGCCACAATACAGTCCAATCTTTGTCTGAATAGTTAGCCTCAGGAATTGTTTTAGGTTTGGGTTGACAGGGAGTCTGGGCCATGCTTTCAGAGGTTCCTCCAGGCTCAGTCAGACTATTAAGTCTGGTCTTCTTACTAGAATTTGAGTTTTGCACCCCACCTTTCTCCTGCTCTACTGGGGACTCTCAGTTGTATACCCTGTCAGGGCAGTCACTGGTGGTAGCCAGGCACCATCTAGTTCTTCTGGTCTCAGGCTGATGAAGTGTCTGCTTTATGTGGCCTTCCTGTCTCTTGGGCTAATACTTGCCTTGTGTCTTTGGTGTTCTTCATTCTCCTTTAGATGTAACCGTCTTTATTCGCAGATAACATGTTCCAGTATGTAGAAAATCCCAGGAATAAACTAAAAACTACAAGAGCTAATAAACAAGTTTAGTAAGTAAACAGGATACAAGATGTATACGCAAAGATCAACCGTCTTTCCATATACTAGCAACAAACAATCCAAAAATGGAATTAAGAAAACAACTCTGTACATAATCACATTACAAAGAATAAAATACTTATTTCTTAGTTATCTAGTGCAGCTATAACAGAAATACCACAAGTGGCTTTAACAAACAGAAATTTATTCTCTCACAGTTTAAGAGGCTAAAAGTCCAAATTCAGGGCACCAGCTATAGGGGAAGGCTTTCTCTCTCTGTTGACCCTGGGGGAAGGTCCTTGTCTCCTTTCAGCATCTGTGGGCCTGGTGTTCCTTGGAGATTTCCATATGTTTTGGCATCAATCTTCGCCTGGGTTTAGAAGGTTCTCAGAGCAGGGACCACGGGTCCAAAGAACATCTTCTGCTCTCAGCTCTCCTTTCCTGGTGGGAGAGAGGTCTCTCTCTCCTCTGCTCCCTTCTCTCTCCCTTTATCTCTTGTAAGATAAATGGTGTGACTCAAGGAAGGGTGTGACTTGAGTAAGGTGGTTACTTCAGTAAGGGTGGTGACTTAAGATACCCCACCCTAGTCCCACCTCATAGATGTTTTTGCATTTACAACACACGAAGTGGAGGATGACTACATCATTACATAACTGCCAAATTACATCATTACATAACTGCCAAACTACTGTGCATCACAAAAGGGAGGATAATTACATCAGACCACAGAATGGAGGACAAACACACCATACTGGGAATCATGACCTAGCCAAGTTAACATCATATTTTGGGGGACACAATTCAATCCATGACAATTACGAATAAATTTTTAAAAAGAAGTGCAGGACTTGTACACTGAAAGTGCAAAACATCACTGAAAAAATAATTAAAGAAGATCTAAATAGATGGAGAGATGGTCCATGTTGAATGACTAGAGGTGGCAATTTTCCCCAAGTCCACTGATAAATTCAATACAATCTCTATCAAAATCTCAGCAGGCTGTTTTATAGAAACTGACAAGTTATCCTACAGTTTATGTGGAAATGCAAAGGACCCAGAATAGCCAAAACTATTTTGAAAAATACAAATTGGAGAACCAACACTATCTGATTTCAACTTATTATAAAGACACAGTAATCAAGTAATTGGTGCAAGAATGGGCATACGAATCAATGGAACAAAACTGAGAGTGTAGAAATAAATTCTTATATTTATTGATGGTCAACTAATTTTCACAAAGAGTGCCAACACAGTTCAATGGGGGATGGACAGTCTTTTCAACAAATTATTCTGGCACAACTGAATATCCATGTAAACAAAGAACAAAAACAAACTTATACCCTTACCTCATACCATACACAAAAATAAACTCAAAAAAGAACCACAGATCAAAATCTTTATGACCTTGGGTTAGACTAAGAGCTGTTACATATGACTCCAAGAGCATGATCCATTAGAGAGGGGAAAAAAAAAGATAAGTTGGACTTCATTGAAATTAAAATTTTGCCCTTCAAAAGACACCATTAAGAAAATGAAAACACAAGTTATAGACTGGGATAAAATATCTGTAAATCACATAGCTCATAAATGATTTATATTCAGACTATATAAAGGACTCTTATAATTCAATAATAATACAAGCAAACCAATTTAAAAATGGGTAAACATTTAAATAGACACTTTTCTAGAAAGATACATGACTGGCTAATAACCACATGAAAAGAAAAGATACTTAACATTATAAGGCATTAAACAAACAAACACGCTTCATGGGGACCCCATGTGTTTCAGAGCAGAACTGCATTCCGTAGGGTTTTCAATGGCTGTCATATTTCAGAAGTAGATCCTCAGGCCTTGTCCTCTGAGGTGCCTCGGGATGGATTTGAAGCATCAACATCTCGGTTGATAGCTGAATACTTAACTGCTTGTGTCACTCTGGCACTCCACAAAATATTTAGCCTTGCCAAAAATAATAACAATAAAATAAACAAATAAATAAACCTCCTCTGGGAATTAACATAAGGTCATATTTAAGTGATAAAGGTGAAGCGTGTGCCACCAAAGGGAATCCTATCCCACCACTTCTTCACTTGAGTTAAGAGCTAGCTGTTGGGTTGACAGAAAATTAGCCAACACTAAATTTACTTCCAAATATTAAGGAAAATGAGTAAAGTGTGTAAAGAGAAATACACATGAATATTCAAATGGCAATGTTTAACAACAAAAGGGGGACTATCATATTTGAGCCAGTAACCCAAGCTGCAGACAAAAGATCTCTGTCACCTATTCATCACAACTCTTTAAAACTGTAGCTCGGGGTCATACCATCCCTGAGTTGGGGCATTAATGTTGCATTTAAAATGATGAGCAACAGATGAGGAGTTCTACCACTACTTCATGCTATTTAGGTCAAGGGTAAAAATGTATCTCTTCTTTTTAAATGTTCACCACAAATTCAGCAGCTGGGGAAGTTTGAAGAGAAACTGAGGTGACTGTATTTTCTCCAGGATTCTCCAGGACTGGCAATGCTATGGGACAAGTACCTTGGGAGTGCACGGCCAGATACAAGCAGAGACTACAGAGATGGAACTTTTTAAAAAAGGAGGTCCATAGCACCTAAGAGAAAAAAATACCTAAAAATAAATCTAACTAGGGACATGAAGGACTTATACAATGAAAACTATCAAACAGATGAAAGAAGATTTAAATATATGGAAGGATGCTCCATGTTCTGGATTGAAAGACTTAATATCGTTAAGAAGTCAATAGTACCCAAAGTGTCTACAGATTCAATGCAATCCCAATCAAAATTCCAATAGCTTTCTGTACAGAAATAGAAAAACCAATCTTCAGCTCTATATGGAATGGTAAGAGGCCCCGAACAGCTAAAGCAATGCTGAAAGAGAAGAACAAAGAAGGAGGACTCACACTTTCTGATTTTAAAACATACTCCACAGCTACAGCCCCCATGTGTCTGTCAGTTTGTCATACTGTGGGGGCTTGCATGTTGCTGTGATGCTGGAGGCTATGCCACCGGTATTCAAATACCAGCAGGGTCACCCATGACAGGTAAGTTTCAGCTGACCTTCAAGACTAAGACTAGGAAGATGACCTGGTGGTCTACTTCTGAAAAGAATTAGCCAATGAAACTGCATTGCGCTAATCTGCTGCAAAAGAACTCTTTAAAGTGCTGAAAAGCAAAGATGTCACCTTGACCCAAGCCATGGTGTTTTTAATCGCCTCATATGCATATGAAAGCTGGACAGTGAATAAGGAAGACCAAAGAAGAACTGATGCCTTTGAATTGTGGTGTTGGCGAAGAATACTGAATATACCATGGACTGCCAAAAGAACGAACAAATCTGTCTTGGAAGAAGTACAACCAGAATGCTCCTTAGAAGCAAGGATGGCAAGACTATGTCTCACATACTTTGGACATGTTATCAAGGGGGATTAGTCCCTGGAGAAGGACAAAATCCCTGGTAAAGTAGAGGGTCAGCGAAAAAGAGGAAGATCCTCAAGGAGATGGATTGATACAGTGGCTGCAACAACAGGCTCAAGCATAACTTTGATTGTGAGGATGGTGCAGGACCAGGCAGTGTTTCATTCTGTTGTACACAGGGTTGCTACGAGTTGGAACTGACTCGACGGCACTTAACAACAACAACAACATATAGCTATAGTAATTCAAACAGCCTGGTACTGGTATATACAACAATAGACACATACACCAATGGAATGGAACTGAGAATCCAGAA
>JASCZL010000088.1:0-2500 GCA_030035585.1 Dugong dugon
ATACGGCCGCAACCGACAAGATCGAGACAGAGAGGCCAGCCACCGGCCGAGGGTTTCGTTTTCGTTCTCTTAATCGTCTCGGGTCGCACGCAGACGGGGGGGGGGGGGGGGGGGGGGGAGGGAGGGCCGGCGTGCAGGCAGGCAAACAGGGGCCGGCTGGGGACGCCCTCCCCAAGCACGTACGGACGGGCTCCGGGCCTCCCGGGCAGACTCGGCGACCTTTCTTTTTCCACGGTCGTCCCCGGCACTGAGCCGTACGCGCGGAAAAGGTCGAACGGGCAGACAGTTTTCTCAGCTGTGGGTTTGCCGCCGGCCTACATGAAAACGAAACCCCCACCCCAACCCACCCCACCCCCTGAGTTCCGTTTCTCTTGCTTTGAATTGTCCTGCGACGTGGACAGGCGTAACAGGGGCCGGCCAGCCGGCCGGCAACACCGTCCCAAAGCCGGTACGGAGTGGATCGGCTCGCGGGAAGACTGGGAAAACATCTCACGGAGGCCTGCGAGGCTCGCTCTCGGGAGCCAGGCCGCACTCGGTGCGGTGGAGCGGAGGGAGGCGCGGGCCGGCCGCCCGCCCGCCCGACGCCCACCCGGAGACCCTCCGGCGTGCCGGCAGGAGGGGTCGGCTTCTGGGCTCGCCGGCGGACTCAGAAGAACGGCGCCTCCGGGACCATCGCGAGACCTCCAGCGGCTCCCGGGCGGGCGTCCGTCGTGGGGTCTGTGGGTGGGGCGCGGGGGAGGTGGAGCGGGGACATGGGTTCACGCGTGCTGGGGCTGGGGTGGGGGGTGTGCCCGGGGGGGTGGGGGGCGAGGACTTGGCAAACTTTCCGGGTGCCCGCTATGTGTGTTCTCAGACGGACAGGAAGCCCCCGTCGTCATCCGCGGTCCATCGAACACACGCCCCCTCGGACGTGTGTATGGATGGATGGACGGACCGGGCAGGCCAGGACCGGAGCGGAGAAACTTCGCGTCCAACGTCAGGAGGACAATCCGTCGCAACAGAAACCACAAGGGCACACGTTGTCTTCGGCGCCCCCGCTGCCGATAGCCGTGGCACCCGCCAGGCGGGGAAGACGGTTGGAGATGGTGGAGGTGGTGGCGGAGGACGAAGGAGGAGGACGAGGAGGAGGAGGAGGAGGAGGGGGAGGACGGAGGAGGCCGAGGACGAGGACGGAGGAGGAGGGCGAGGACGGAGGAGGAGGACGGAGGAGGAGGCCGAGGACGAGGAGGAGGGGGAGGACGGAGGAGGAGGACGAGGAGGAGGGCGAGGACGGAGGCGGAGGACGAGGAGGAGGCCGAGGACGAGGAGGAGGGGGAGGACGAGGAGGAGGCGGACGAGGAGGGCGAGGACGGAGGAGGAGGACGGAGGAGGAGGCCGAGGACGAGGAGGAGGGCGAGGACGGAGGCGGAGGACGGAGGAGGAGGCCGAGGACGAGGAGGAGGGCGAGGACGGAGGCGGAGGACGAGGAGGAGGCCGAGGACGAGGAGGAGGGGGAGGACGGAGGAGGAGGACGAGGAGGAGGGCGAGGACGGAGGCGGAGGACGAGGAGGAGGGCGAGGACGAAGGAGGAGGACGTGGAGGAGGAGGAGGGGGAGGGGGAGGCCGAGGAGGAGGCCGAGGACGAGGAGGAGGGCGAGGACGGAGGAGGAGGACGAGGAGGACGAGGACAGAGGAGGAGGACGTGGAGGAGGAGGAGGGGGAGGGGGAGGCCGAGGAGGAGGGCGAGGACGGAGGAGGAGGACGAGGAGGAGGGCGAGGACGGAGGCGGAGGCCGAGGAGGAGGGCGAGGACGGAGGAGGAGGCCGAGGACGAGGAGGAGGGCGAGGACGGAGGAGGAGGCCGAGGAGGAGGGCGAGGACGGAGGAGGAGGCCGAGGACGAGGAGGAGGGCGAGGACGGAGGAGGAGGCCGAGGAGGAGGGGGAGGACGAGGAGGAGGAAGAGGAAGAGGACGAGGACGGAGGAGGAGGACGAGGACGGAGGCCGAGGACGAGGAGGACGAGGAGGGCGAGGACGGAGGAGGAGGAGGAGGAGGAGGCGGAGGAGGGCGACGACGAGGACGGAGGAGGAGGGCGAGGACGGAGGAGGAGGACGGAGGAGGAGGCCGAGGACGAGGAGGAGGGGGAGGACGGAGGAGGAGGACGAGGAGGAGGGCGAGGACGGAGGCGGAGGACGAGGAGGAGGCCGAGGACGAGGAGGAGGGGGAGGACGAGGAGGAGGCGGACGAGGAGGGCGAGGACGGAGGAGGAGGACGGAGGAGGAGGCCGAGGACGAGGAGGAGGGCGAGGACGGAGGCGGAGGACGGAGGAGGAGGCCGAGGACGAGGAGGAGGGCGAGGACGGAGGCGGAGGACGAGGAGGAGGCCGAGGACGAGGAGGAGGGGGAGGACGAGGAGGAGGCGGACGAGGAGGGCGAGGACGGAGGAGGAGGACGGAGGAGGAGGCCGAGGACGAGGAGGAGGGCGAGGACGTGGAGGCCGAGGAGGTCGAGGACGAAGGAGGA
>JASCZL010000088.1:15000-19417 GCA_030035585.1 Dugong dugon
CCACCCGCTCCCCTCCCCTCCCCTCCCCTACCGGGCGACCCCTCGCGCGCTCGACGCCGGGGCGCCGACGAACGGCCCCGGCGCGCGCGGGGGCCTGGCCCGGAACGAAGGGCACTTCGCCGGGGGACGCCGCCGGCCGGGGAGGCCGGGGGCCGACGCCCAACGTGGCGAGGCCGACTTTCGGTCCCGGGCCGGGGGCCGCGCGGCAGGCGAGCGGTCCCGCGTCGGGGGATCGACGGCGGCGAGGGAGGCGCCGCGGGGCGGGCCCCCTCCACGCGCGTCTCCGTCCGGGCCACGGGGCACAACGCCGGGAACGCTCCCGGGCCAGGCGGCCCTCGCCCGCGCGCCGCCGGCGCCGGCGGCACGGGAGCGGGCGGACAGACCGCCGGGGCGGGGGGGTCGGGACGGGGGCCCGCGGCCCCACCCCCGCCACCAGGCGCGCGACCGGAGAGACACGCCCACGCGCGGCGGGCGGCCCCGGCGCCGGGCGCCGGCCCGGCGAGGCCCTCCCCCGCCTCGGACACGGGGGGAGGCGCGGGCCGCGGTTAGGCGAAGAGCGGCGCGCGGCCCCACCGCGGGGCCGGCGGACCCCTCCCGAGAGGGAGAGGGGCTCTGCCTCCGAGCCACGACGGGGTGGCTACGCGCACGGAGGAGGAGGAGGAGGGGCGGCGTCCGGGGGATGCGGTACCCCCGAGGCACCCTCCGGGATGGCTAGAGAAGGCTTTCTCACCGAGGACGGGTCGCCCCCACCCAGCGCGCCCCCCGCCGGGCGCTCGCGGGCGCCCACGGGGTGGCGGGTTGCGAGAGGGGGGTCTGCGGTATTGGTAAGCGGCGGCGGGGACGAAGGCCGCGAGCGCTCGCGGCCGGGACAGGAGCCCGGCCCCGCCTCAGGCGCTCGGCGACCCGCCTCGCCCGGGCGCGCGTGCTGCCTTCTTTCGCGCCGCCCGCGCCCTTCAGTCGTGCGAGGAGGGAACAGAGAGCACCGCGGCGGCGACCGAGGGCCTCGGAAGGTCGCGTCCTTTTCTCTTCCTCGCCTCACCAGAGCCGGTTTCGAGGAAACGGAGGGCCTCCGCGGCTACGCGGCACCCACGAGCTCCGACGAGCCGTGGCGCGCGCGCGGCTCACGTCGACGAGAGCCGCCCGCCGAGCGAGGCCCGACGCGCCCGGGCTCCCTCGGTAGAGGGGTGCCGCACTCTAGGGCGACGCTTCGCGGGCGCGCGACGCGGATAGCGCGTGACCTTATGTGTCCCCGGGGGGGGGCGGGGGGGCGCTCATTCGCGACTACGCGGCCAGAGGCCCCCCCCCGCACAAGGGCGACTTCACGCGGCACCAACGGACGCGGCACGCGGCCCCCGTCGCGCTCTCGCACGCCTCACGCGGGTCTCGGCCAGCACCAGGCACGCGGGCCCTTTCTCGAGCGGCCCTCTCACGCGAGGCGTGCCTTGCTCTTACCGACTCGACCCCCCTTTTCTGCGCCGGCCGTCTCTGTCCGCGCTCGGAGGCTCCACCGCACACCCCACACGTGGGAGCGGCGACCGGAGGGGTGGCTGGGAACGGGGAGGACACCGCCGCTCGGCCTCGGGCACCTGGGGGACGACCTGGAGCGCTCCAGGGGCACCGCAAAGGGCCGCTCGCGGCGCGCTCGCGCAACCCGGGGGGGCGCACGGCGCGGCGGGCGGCACGGCCCTCGCCACCGCGGGGAAGGCCGCGCACGAGGCAGCAAGCGGGACGAGCGGGGCACGGCCGCTCGGTCAGAGGACCCCGCCAGCGCCACCACCGGCGCCGGGGCCGGGAAAGGTGGGACAAGCGGGCGAGGTCGGGCCGGGTTCCGCACCCCTCGGCGCCTCCCACCCACCGCCAGCGGCAGGAGGGGTGGAGCGCCGAGGGGGCCCGCGGGCAGAGCGAGAAGAGCGGTCCCATCCGTCACGGATGTCCGTCCCTCGTCCGGCGCGGCTTAGGCCCGGCCCGGGAGAACGCAACGGCACCACATCGGTCCGGCCAAGACGGGAGGGAGGGCGGCGTCCGAGAGTCCAGACAAAGAGGCGAGCGCCCCGGCTGGAGCTGGGCGAGGACAGCGTCGGAGAGACGGAGAGAGGGCCCGCTTTCCGCCTCGCCAGCCCCGCCGGGGCTGCAGACGGGTGGCCGGACAGACCCCACGGGGAGAACGCCTGACACGCGTGGCGCGGAGCCACAGGAGGAGAGAGCGAGCTGGGGTCAGTGGAACTTAACGTCGCGGCCACCCCGGGTGCCTGCGGCGGGGACGGGACGCGCGGGTTAGAGGACCCGCGACGCCCGCGCCCCGCCGCCCTCGGGCACTGGAGGCCGGAGGAGGCACCGCGCGGTCGGGCACCCTGGACGCGCGAGAGCCGGCGCACGGGCCCCGGGCGGGCGGCTCAAGCGGGCGCGGAGAGGCGCGCGTGTGGGCCGTCGGTAGCCCGCAACCTCGACGGAGTCCAGGGTCGCCGTCTCCCCGGCGAGAGCCACCGGAGGAGAGCGTGTCAGCACCAATCTGCTGGCCCAAAACGCCCATTTCTGGCGAAAGAAACACCCCGCCCCGAGGCGGGAGAGAGCTGCTCGCCACAGCGGCCTCCTCGAAACTGCGGCCCGGCCATCGGTCCGTAGCACGAACCCCATCGGCCCCAGCCCGCGGAGCTCCCGGGCCCCTCTGGTCGACCCGCGTGACGGGGCGACGGAGAGAGGGGGCCTCCAAGGGCCGCCACGGGGACGGGTCGGGTCTGGTCGGGTCGGGGACGGGTCGGGGACCCCCGGAGGGGGACTTGGAGAAATCGTCGGGTGGCGCCTGCGACGGTCCGAGCCCCTCGCGGGACCGCGGACGGGCCCGTGGCGCCCTCCGCGGGCCAAGCCGCACCTCCGCGGGCCGAGGGCCCCGGGGAAGACCGTGCCACGCGAGGGAAGGGGGGAACGACCGGCCCCGGGGGCGTGGGGGGGGGGGGGGGGGGGTGGCCGGGACTGCCTTCTCCCGCTCATCCGTCTGCGACGTCTCGGTTCGGTCCGCGCGGATCCGACCCGGGGCGGTGGGGGACCGTCATGGGCTGGTCGACCCGGGCAGGCGGCCCGCCGAACAGCGCCCGGGAGGGCGGCGGCGGCCGCAGCCACGGATACCTGCAGATACAATCCCGGGAAAGGCCTCTGGCGCCGCCGCCCCACAGCGGCCGGCACGATCCTGCCGGCGACGCCGGCGTCCTGGAAGGGCGTCCCGGCCAGCGCGGCCGGATCGCTTCCCATGTCGTCCCTGCCGGAGCTCCGAAGGGAAACGATACAGTAAGCGGCCGCCAGGTGGCGGCCGACAACCGGCGCGAGCGGCAGGCAGCGGGACGGATCTGGATCGCTAGGCCGGCGAGGGCGCATCGCCGGGCGGCTGGGCGCCCGGCCTCGCCCCGGCACCCCCCCCCCCCCACACACCACCACCGGCCCGACAACAGCCCCCACCCCCCGAAACGCACCCACACGCACGCACACGGACACGGACACACACGCTCGGACGTACACGCGCACACCCCCCCCACACACACCCCCACCTCCGTCCCCACACACACACACACACACACACACACACACCCCCACCTCCGTCGCCGCGGGGCCTCGGGTCGGAAGACCACGGGGTCGGCCACGGCACGGGTCCGGTCGGTCGAGCGGCTCCACGTGGGCCCCCCTTCCCGCCTCGACCCGTCGTCCAGCGCACGCAGCCGGATCACTTGCCATCCCGTAGGCAGGAAGGCAGGCAGGCAAACCCACAGGAGCCAGGCGGCAGGGGACGACGCCCTCCCGAAGCCGGTACGGACCGGCTCACGGGCGGACTCGGAGACAAGTCACGGGGGCCTGGGCGTCCGGGGGGGGGGGGGGGGCGGGGCCGGGGGCGCGGCCGGGTGGGGTGGGGGGGGTGGTCCGGGAGCCGGGACGTACTTAGGGAAATTCGTCCGTCTCCTCGGCGCCGGAGCTCCGGAGGAAAACCGTCCAGAAAAGGCGGCGGCGGACAACCGGCGCGAGCGGCGGGCAGCGGGACGGATCTGGATCGCCGGCCGGCGAGGGCGCGTCGCCGGGCGCCGGGGCGCCCGGCCTCGTCTCGGCGTCCCTCCCCAGCCCGCCGCCCCCCACCCCCCGCCCCCACCCCACCCCCCAACACCGCCGAACACGTTTGTGGGCGCAGCGGGGCCCCCGGTCGGAAGACGGCGGGGCCGGCCACGGCACGGGTCGGGTCGGCCGAGCGGCTCCACCTGGGTCCCCCTTCCCGGGGGGGGGGGGGACGGACTCCCCTCGACCGCCGGGGGAAATTCTCGGGAGCGACGTGCGACCGCCGGGGGCGCCCGAAAGGGCCGGATGAGCGGTCGGTCACCAGGGGCAGGAGGGAGCTCGTCCGCAAGGGTCGGACGTGCGGACGTGGTTCCCGTCGCTATGG
>JASCZL010000050.1:0-19267 GCA_030035585.1 Dugong dugon
ATTCAGAGAAGATTTGAGAACGTAGCTTGTGCTGGGCCGACTGTTTCTTCTTAGAAGACTGAAAACTTCAGTCGATTGAGTAAAGCAGCTTGTAGGAGAACGCTGTATTTCGCTTTCTCTTTCTTTGGGTGAATGGGGAACTTGCACTTGCTGCTAATAAACGTTTACTCAGCACAACTACGGTTTGGCCTCCTTCGCGTTCCAGAATGGGAGAAACGCCGTTTCTCTTCTGCTTTAGCGATACCGTCTGCAGAAAGGTCTGCTCAGCGGCGCAGCACAGAATGCCTCCCGGAATGCTGGAAACCCTGAAAGGCTTCAACTACTTGAAAGGGAGAAACGTCCTACACTGAATCCAGGTAGACAAAGCGCAGGCAACTTTCCTAGGCATGGAACACAGAGGGATTTCCAAACACAGAAAGGGATTCGTTCTCACTTCGTCCCCAGACTGACAGGAACAAGTTCCTGCTTTCTCTTTCAGGCAGGGAAGAAGCTACAAGCTCGTGTTAAGCACGCAAGGTTTAGTCAGCCAAACGGAATCTCTTCCGCCATCCTCTAGCTAAAAGCAGACAATCTGCCTGTTTGAAAGCCAGTAGTACCTTCATGCCCTGGTATGCAAATTCCCTTTGAAAACCAGGGCATTCAAATCGTTGCTAGCCCAGTGCTCTCCAGCCTTCTCCCACTCAGAGAAGATTTGAGAGAGCAGCTTGGGGTGGCGGACTGATTCTTCTAACAAACCTGAAAACTTCAGTCGATTGAAGACAGCAGCTTGACTGAGAACGCTGTATTTGGCTTTGTCTTTCGTTTGGTGAATGGGGAACTTGCCCTTGCCGCTGACAAACGTTTCGCTCAGCACAACTACCGTTTGGCCTCCTTCGCGTTCCAGAATGGGAGAAGCGCGGCTTGTCTGCTCCTTTAGCGATACAGTTCTTAAGCGGTATTCTCAGCCGCGCAGCACAGAATGCCTCCCGGAATGCTGGAAACCCTGAAAGGCTTCAACTACTTGAAAGGGAGAAACGTCCCACACTGTATCCAGGTAGACAATGCAGTGGCAACTTTTCTAGGCGTGTAAAACAGAAGGATTTTCAAACACGGAAGGGGAATCGTTCTCCCTTCATCCCCAGACTGACAGCAACAAGCTCTTGCTTTCTCTTTCAGACAGGGAAGAAGCTACATGCTCGTGTTAAGCACACACGATATAGTCAGCAAAACTGAACGTCTTCTGCCATCCTCCAGCTGAAGGCACACAATCTGCCTGTTTGGCTTTGAAACGCAGTGGTACCTTCATTCCCTGGTATGCAAAGTTCCCTTTGAAAACCGGGGCATTGAAATCCTTGCTAGGCCAGCCCTCGCCATCCTTCTCCCATTCAGAGAAGATTTGAGAACGTAGCTTGTGCTGGGCCGACTGTTTCTTCTTAGAAGACTGAAAACTTCAGTCGATTGAGTAAAGCAGCTTGTAGGAGAACGCTGTATTTCGCTTTCTCTTTCTTTGGGTGAATGGGGAACTTGCACTTGCTGCTAATAAACGTTTACTCAGCACAACTACGGTTTGGCCTCCTTCGCGTTCCAGAATGGGAGAAACGCCGTTTCTCTTCTGCTTTAGCGATACCGTCTGCAGAGAGGTCTGCTCAGCGGCGCAGCACAGAATGCCTCCCGGAATGCTGGAAACCCTGAAAGGCTTCAACTACTTGAAAGGGAGAAACGTCCTACACTGTATCCAGGTAGACAATGCGCAGGCAACTTTCCTAGGCATGGAACACAGAGGGATTTCCAAACACAGAAAGGGATTCGTTCTCACTTCGTCCCCAGACTGACAGGAACAAGCTCCTGCGTTCTCTTTCAGGCAGGGAAGAAGCTACAAGCTCGTGTTAAGCACGCAAGGTTTAGTCAGCCAAACGGAATCTCTTCCGCCATCCTCTAGCTAAAAGCAGACAATCTGCCTGTTTGACTTTGAAAGCCAGTAGTAACTTCATGCCCTGGTAGGCAAAGTTCCCTTTGAAAACCAGGGCATTCAAATCGTTGCTAGGCCCGTGCTCTCCAGCCTTCTCCCACTCAGAGAAGATTTGAGAGAGCAGCTTGGGGTGGCGGACTGATTCTTCTAACAAACCTGAAAACTTCAGTCGATTGAAGACAGCAGCTTGACTGAGAACGCTGTATTTGGCTTTGTCTTTCGTTTGGTGAATGGGGAACTTGCCCTTGCCGCTGACAAACGTTTCGCTCAGCACAACTACCGTTTGGCCTCCTTCGCGTTCCAGAATGGGAGAAGCGCGGCTTGTCTGCTCCTTTAGCGATACAGTTCGTAAGCGGTATTCTCAGCCGCGCAGCACAGACTGCCTCCCGGAATGCTGGAAACCCTGAAAGGCTTCAACTACTTGAAAGGGAGAAACGTCCCACACTGTATCCAGGTAGACAATGCAGTGGCAGCTTTTCTAGGCGTGTAAAACAGAGGGATTTTCAAACACGGAAGGGGAATCGTTCTCCCTTCATCCCCAGACTGACAGCAACAAGCTCTTGCTTTCTCTTTCAGGCAGGGAAGAAGCTACATGCTCGTGTTAAGCACACACGATATAGTCAGCAAAACTGAACGTCTTCTGCCATCCTCCAGCTGAAGGCACACAATCTGCCTGTTTGGCTTTGAAACGCAGTGGTACCTTCATTCCCTGGTATGCAAAGTTCCCTTTGAAAACCGGGGCATTGAAATCCTTGCTAGGCCAGCCCTCGCCATCCTTCTCCCATTCAGAGAAGATTTGAGAACGTAGCTTGTGCTGGGCCGACTGTTTCTTCTTAGAAGACTGAAAACTTCAGTCGATTGAGTAAAGCAGCTTGTAGGAGAACGCTGTATTTCGCTTTCTCTTTCTTTGGGTGAATGGGGAACTTGCACTTGCTGCTAATAAACGTTTACTCAGCACAACTACGGTTTGGCCTCCTTCGCGTTCCAGAATGGGAGAAACGCCGTTTCTCTTCTGCTTTAGCGATACCGTCTGCAGAAAGGTCTGCTCAGCGGCGCAGCACAGAATGCCTCCCGGAATGCTGGAAACCCTGAAAGGCTTCAACTACTTGAAAGGGAGAAACGTCCTACACTGTATCCAGGTAGACAATGCGCAGGCAACTTTCCTAGGCATGGAACACAGAGGGATTTCCAAACACAGAAAGGGATTCGTTCTCACTTCGTCCCCAGACTGACAGGAACAAGCTCCTGCGTTCTCTTTCAGGCAGGGAAGAAGCTACAAGCTCGTGTTAAGCACGCAAGGTTTAGTCAGCCAAACGGAATCTCTTCCGCCATCCTCTAGCTAAAAGCAGACAATCTGCCTGTTTGAAAGCCAGTAGTACCTTCATGCCCTGGTATGCAAATTCCCTTTGAAAACCAGGGCATTCAAATCGTTGCTAGCCCAGTGCTCTCCAGCCTTCTCCCACTCACAGAAGATTTGAGAGAGCAGCTTGGGGTGGCGGACTGATTCTTCTAACAAACCTGAAAACTTCAGTCGAGTGAAGACAGCAGCTTGACTGAGAACGCTGTATTTGGCTTTGTCTTTCGTTTGGTGAATGGGGAACTTGCCCTTGCCGCTGACAAACGTTTCGCTCAGCACAACTACCGTTTGGCCTCCTTCGCGTTCCAGAATGGGAGAAGCGCGGCTTCTCTGCTCCTTTAGCGATACAGTTCGTAAGCGGTATTCTCAGCCGCGCAGCACAGAATGCCTCCCGGAATGCTGGAAACCCTGAAAGGCTTCAACTACTTGAAAGGGAGAAACGTCCCACACTGTATCCAGGTAGACAATGCAGTGGCAGCTTTTCTAGGCGTGTAAAACAGAGGGATTTTCAAACACGGAAGGGGAATCGTTCTCCCTTCATCCCCAGACTGACAGCAACAAGCTCTTGCTTTCTCTTTCAGGCAGGGAAGAAGCTACATGCTCGTGTTAAGCACACACGATATAGTCAGCAAAACTGAACGTCTTCTGCCATCCTCCAGCTGAAGGCACACAATCTGCCTGTTTGGCTTTGAAACGCAGTGGTACCTTCATTCCCTGGTATGCAAAGTTCCCTTTGAAAACCGGGGCATTGAAATCCTTGCTAGGCCAGCCCTCGCCATCCTTCTCCCATTCAGAGAAGATTTGAGAACGTAGCTTGTGCTGGGCCGACTGTTTCTTCTTAGAAGACTGAAAACTTCAGTCGATTGAGTAAAGCAGCTTGTAGGAGAACGCTGTATTTCGCTTTCTCTTTCTTTGGGTGAATGGGGAACTTGCACTTGCTGCTAATAAACGTTTACTCAGCACAACTACGGTTTGGCCTCCTTCGCGTTCCAGAATGGGAGAAACGCCGTTTCTCTTCTGCTTTAGCGATACCGTCTGCAGAAAGGTCTGCTCAGCGGCGCAGCACAGAATGCCTCCCGGAATGCTGGAAACCCTGAAAGGCTTCAACTACTTGAAAGGGAGAAACGTCCTACACTGAATCCAGGTAGACAAAGCGCAGGCAACTTTCCTAGGCATGGAACACAGAGGGATTTCCAAACACAGAAAGGGATTCGTTCTCACTTCGTCCCCAGACTGACAGGAACAAGTTCCTGCTTTCTCTTTCAGGCAGGGAAGAAGCTACAAGCTCGTGTTAAGCACGCAAGGTTTAGTCAGCCAAACGGAATCTCTTCCGCCATCCTCTAGCTAAAAGCAGACAATCTGCCTGTTTGAAAGCCAGTAGTACCTTCATGCCCTGGTATGCAAATTCCCTTTGAAAACCAGGGCATTCAAATCGTTGCTAGCCCAGTGCTCTCCAGCCTTCTCCCACTCAGAGAAGATTTGAGAGAGCAGCTTGGGGTGGCGGACTGATTCTTCTAACAAACCTGAAAACTTCAGTCGATTGAAGACAGCAGCTTGACTGAGAACGCTGTATTTGGCTTTGTCTTTCGTTTGGTGAATGGGGAACTTGCCCTTGCCGCTGACAAACGTTTCGCTCAGCACAACTACCGTTTGGCCTCCTTCGCGTTCCAGAATGGGAGAAGCGCGGCTTGTCTGCTCCTTTAGCGATACAGTTCTTAAGCGGTATTCTCAGCCGCGCAGCACAGAATGCCTCCCGGAATGCTGGAAACCCTGAAAGGCTTCAACTACTTGAAAGGGAGAAACGTCCCACACTGTATCCAGGTAGACAATGCAGTGGCAACTTTTCTAGGCGTGTAAAACAGAAGGATTTTCAAACACGGAAGGGGAATCGTTCTCCCTTCATCCCCAGACTGACAGCAACAAGCTCTTGCTTTCTCTTTCAGACAGGGAAGAAGCTACATGCTCGTGTTAAGCACACACGATATAGTCAGCAAAACTGAACGTCTTCTGCCATCCTCCAGCTGAAGGCACACAATCTGCCTGTTTGGCTTTGAAACGCAGTGGTACCTTCATTCCCTGGTATGCAAAGTTCCCTTTGAAAACCGGGGCATTGAAATCCTTGCTAGGCCAGCCCTCGCCATCCTTCTCCCATTCAGAGAAGATTTGAGAACGTAGCTTGTGCTGGGCCGACTGTTTCTTCTTAGAAGACTGAAAACTTCAGTCGATTGAGTAAAGCAGCTTGTAGGAGAACGCTGTATTTCGCTTTCTCTTTCTTTGGGTGAATGGGGAACTTGCACTTGCTGCTAATAAACGTTTACTCAGCACAACTACGGTTTGGCCTCCTTCGCGTTCCAGAATGGGAGAAACGCCGTTTCTCTTCTGCTTTAGCGATACCGTCTGCAGAGAGGTCTGCTCAGCGGCGCAGCACAGAATGCCTCCCGGAATGCTGGAAACCCTGAAAGGCTTCAACTACTTGAAAGGGAGAAACGTCCTACACTGTATCCAGGTAGACAATGCGCAGGCAACTTTCCTAGGCATGGAACACAGAGGGATTTCCAAACACAGAAAGGGATTCGTTCTCACTTCGTCCCCAGACTGACAGGAACAAGCTCCTGCGTTCTCTTTCAGGCAGGGAAGAAGCTACAAGCTCGTGTTAAGCACGCAAGGTTTAGTCAGCCAAACGGAATCTCTTCCGCCATCCTCTAGCTAAAAGCAGACAATCTGCCTGTTTGACTTTGAAAGCCAGTAGTACCTTCATGCCCTGGTAGGCAAAGTTCCCTTTGAAAACCAGGGCATTCAAATCGTTGCTAGGCCCGTGCTCTCCAGCCTTCTCCCACTCAGAGAAGATTTGAGAGAGCAGCTTGGGGTGGCGGACTGATTCTTCTAACAAACCTGAAAACTTCAGTCGATTGAAGACAGCAGCTTGACTGAGAACGCTGTATTTGGCTTTGTCTTTCGTTTGGTGAATGGGGAACTTGCCCTTGCCGCTGACAAACGTTTCGCTCAGCACAACTACCGTTTGGCCTCCTTCGCGTTCCAGAATGGGAGAAGCGCGGCTTGTCTGCTCCTTTAGCGATACAGTTCGTAAGCGGTATTCTCAGCCGCGCAGCACAGACTGCCTCCCGGAATGCTGGAAACCCTGAAAGGCTTCAACTACTTGAAAGGGAGAAACGTCCCACACTGTATCCAGGTAGACAATGCAGTGGCAGCTTTTCTAGGCGTGTAAAACAGAGGGATTTTCAAACACGGAAGGGGAATCGTTCTCCCTTCATCCCCAGACTGACAGCAACAAGCTCTTGCTTTCTCTTTCAGGCAGGGAAGAAGCTACATGCTCGTGTTAAGCACACACGATATAGTCAGCAAAACTGAACGTCTTCTGCCATCCTCCAGCTGAAGGCACACAATCTGCCTGTTTGGCTTTGAAACGCAGTGGTACCTTCATTCCCTGGTATGCAAAGTTCCCTTTGAAAACCGGGGCATTGAAATCCTTGCTAGGCCAGCCCTCGCCATCCTTCTCCCATTCAGAGAAGATTTGAGAACGTAGCTTGTGCTGGGCCGACTGTTTCTTCTTAGAAGACTGAAAACTTCAGTCGATTGAGTAAAGCAGCTTGTAGGAGAACGCTGTATTTCGCTTTCTCTTTCTTTGGGTGAATGGGGAACTTGCACTTGCTGCTAATAAACGTTTACTCAGCACAACTACGGTTTGGCCTCCTTCGCGTTCCAGAATGGGAGAAACGCCGTTTCTCTTCTGCTTTAGCGATACCGTCTGCAGAAAGGTCTGCTCAGCGGCGCAGCACAGAATGCCTCCCGGAATGCTGGAAACCCTGAAAGGCTTCAACTACTTGAAAGGGAGAAACGTCCTACACTGTATCCAGGTAGACAATGCGCAGGCAACTTTCCTAGGCATGGAACACAGAGGGATTTCCAAACACAGAAAGGGATTCGTTCTCACTTCGTCCCCAGACTGACAGGAACAAGCTCCTGCGTTCTCTTTCAGGCAGGGAAGAAGCTACAAGCTCGTGTTAAGCACGCAAGGTTTAGTCAGCCAAACGGAATCTCTTCCGCCATCCTCTAGCTAAAAGCAGACAATCTGCCTGTTTGAAAGCCAGTAGTACCTTCATGCCCTGGTATGCAAATTCCCTTTGAAAACCAGGGCATTCAAATCGTTGCTAGCCCAGTGCTCTCCAGCCTTCTCCCACTCACAGAAGATTTGAGAGAGCAGCTTGGGGTGGCGGACTGATTCTTCTAACAAACCTGAAAACTTCAGTCGAGTGAAGACAGCAGCTTGACTGAGAACGCTGTATTTGGCTTTGTCTTTCGTTTGGTGAATGGGGAACTTGCCCTTGCCGCTGACAAACGTTTCGCTCAGCACAACTACCGTTTGGCCTCCTTCGCGTTCCAGAATGGGAGAAGCGCGGCTTCTCTGCTCCTTTAGCGATACAGTTCGTAAGCGGTATTCTCAGCCGCGCAGCACAGAATGCCTCCCGGAATGCTGGAAACCCTGAAAGGCTTCAACTACTTGAAAGGGAGAAACGTCCCACACTGTATCCAGGTAGACAATGCAGTGGCAGCTTTTCTAGGCGTGTAAAACAGAGGGATTTTCAAACACGGAAGGGGAATCGTTCTCCCTTCATCCCCAGACTGACAGCAACAAGCTCTTGCTTTCTCTTTCAGGCAGGGAAGAAGCTACATGCTCGTGTTAAGCACACACGATATAGTCAGCAAAACTGAACGTCTTCTGCCATCCTCCAGCTGAAGGCACACAATCTGCCTGTTTGGCTTTGAAACGCAGTGGTACCTTCATTCCCTGGTATGCAAAGTTCCCTTTGAAAACCGGGGCATTGAAATCCTTGCTAGGCCAGCCCTCGCCATCCTTCTCCCATTCAGAGAAGATTTGAGAACGTAGCTTGTGCTGGGCCGACTGTTTCTTCTTAGAAGACTGAAAACTTCAGTCGATTGAGTAAAGCAGCTTGTAGGAGAACGCTGTATTTCGCTTTCTCTTTCTTTGGGTGAATGGGGAACTTGCACTTGCTGCTAATAAACGTTTACTCAGCACAACTACGGTTTGGCCTCCTTCGCGTTCCAGAATGGGAGAAACGCCGTTTCTCTTCTGCTTTAGCGATACCGTCTGCAGAAAGGTCTGCTCAGCGGCGCAGCACAGAATGCCTCCCGGAATGCTGGAAACCCTGAAAGGCTTCAACTACTTGAAAGGGAGAAACGTCCTACACTGAATCCAGGTAGACAAAGCGCAGGCAACTTTCCTAGGCATGGAACACAGAGGGATTTCCAAACACAGAAAGGGATTCGTTCTCACTTCGTCCCCAGACTGACAGGAACAAGTTCCTGCTTTCTCTTTCAGGCAGGGAAGAAGCTACAAGCTCGTGTTAAGCACGCAAGGTTTAGTCAGCCAAACGGAATCTCTTCCGCCATCCTCTAGCTAAAAGCAGACAATCTGCCTGTTTGAAAGCCAGTAGTACCTTCATGCCCTGGTATGCAAATTCCCTTTGAAAACCAGGGCATTCAAATCGTTGCTAGCCCAGTGCTCTCCAGCCTTCTCCCACTCAGAGAAGATTTGAGAGAGCAGCTTGGGGTGGCGGACTGATTCTTCTAACAAACCTGAAAACTTCAGTCGATTGAAGACAGCAGCTTGACTGAGAACGCTGTATTTGGCTTTGTCTTTCGTTTGGTGAATGGGGAACTTGCCCTTGCCGCTGACAAACGTTTCGCTCAGCACAACTACCGTTTGGCCTCCTTCGCGTTCCAGAATGGGAGAAGCGCGGCTTGTCTGCTCCTTTAGCGATACAGTTCTTAAGCGGTATTCTCAGCCGCGCAGCACAGAATGCCTCCCGGAATGCTGGAAACCCTGAAAGGCTTCAACTACTTGAAAGGGAGAAACGTCCCACACTGTATCCAGGTAGACAATGCAGTGGCAACTTTTCTAGGCGTGTAAAACAGAAGGATTTTCAAACACGGAAGGGGAATCGTTCTCCCTTCATCCCCAGACTGACAGCAACAAGCTCTTGCTTTCTCTTTCAGACAGGGAAGAAGCTACATGCTCGTGTTAAGCACACACGATATAGTCAGCAAAACTGAACGTCTTCTGCCATCCTCCAGCTGAAGGCACACAATCTGCCTGTTTGGCTTTGAAACGCAGTGGTACCTTCATTCCCTGGTATGCAAAGTTCCCTTTGAAAACCGGGGCATTGAAATCCTTGCTAGGCCAGCCCTCGCCATCCTTCTCCCATTCAGAGAAGATTTGAGAACGTAGCTTGTGCTGGGCCGACTGTTTCTTCTTAGAAGACTGAAAACTTCAGTCGATTGAGTAAAGCAGCTTGTAGGAGAACGCTGTATTTCGCTTTCTCTTTCTTTGGGTGAATGGGGAACTTGCACTTGCTGCTAATAAACGTTTACTCAGCACAACTACGGTTTGGCCTCCTTCGCGTTCCAGAATGGGAGAAACGCCGTTTCTCTTCTGCTTTAGCGATACCGTCTGCAGAGAGGTCTGCTCAGCGGCGCAGCACAGAATGCCTCCCGGAATGCTGGAAACCCTGAAAGGCTTCAACTACTTGAAAGGGAGAAACGTCCTACACTGTATCCAGGTAGACAATGCGCAGGCAACTTTCCTAGGCATGGAACACAGAGGGATTTCCAAACACAGAAAGGGATTCGTTCTCACTTCGTCCCCAGACTGACAGGAACAAGCTCCTGCGTTCTCTTTCAGGCAGGGAAGAAGCTACAAGCTCGTGTTAAGCACGCAAGGTTTAGTCAGCCAAACGGAATCTCTTCCGCCATCCTCTAGCTAAAAGCAGACAATCTGCCTGTTTGACTTTGAAAGCCAGTAGTACCTTCATGCCCTGGTAGGCAAAGTTCCCTTTGAAAACCAGGGCATTCAAATCGTTGCTAGGCCCGTGCTCTCCAGCCTTCTCCCACTCAGAGAAGATTTGAGAGAGCAGCTTGGGGTGGCGGACTGATTCTTCTAACAAACCTGAAAACTTCAGTCGATTGAAGACAGCAGCTTGACTGAGAACGCTGTATTTGGCTTTGTCTTTCGTTTGGTGAATGGGGAACTTGCCCTTGCCGCTGACAAACGTTTCGCTCAGCACAACTACCGTTTGGCCTCCTTCGCGTTCCAGAATGGGAGAAGCGCGGCTTGTCTGCTCCTTTAGCGATACAGTTCGTAAGCGGTATTCTCAGCCGCGCAGCACAGACTGCCTCCCGGAATGCTGGAAACCCTGAAAGGCTTCAACTACTTGAAAGGGAGAAACGTCCCACACTGTATCCAGGTAGACAATGCAGTGGCAGCTTTTCTAGGCGTGTAAAACAGAGGGATTTTCAAACACGGAAGGGGAATCGTTCTCCCTTCATCCCCAGACTGACAGCAACAAGCTCTTGCTTTCTCTTTCAGGCAGGGAAGAAGCTACATGCTCGTGTTAAGCACACACGATATAGTCAGCAAAACTGAACGTCTTCTGCCATCCTCCAGCTGAAGGCACACAATCTGCCTGTTTGGCTTTGAAACGCAGTGGTACCTTCATTCCCTGGTATGCAAAGTTCCCTTTGAAAACCGGGGCATTGAAATCCTTGCTAGGCCAGCCCTCGCCATCCTTCTCCCATTCAGAGAAGATTTGAGAACGTAGCTTGTGCTGGGCCGACTGTTTCTTCTTAGAAGACTGAAAACTTCAGTCGATTGAGTAAAGCAGCTTGTAGGAGAACGCTGTATTTCGCTTTCTCTTTCTTTGGGTGAATGGGGAACTTGCACTTGCTGCTAATAAACGTTTACTCAGCACAACTACGGTTTGGCCTCCTTCGCGTTCCAGAATGGGAGAAACGCCGTTTCTCTTCTGCTTTAGCGATACCGTCTGCAGAGAGGTCTGCTCAGCGGCGCAGCACAGAATGCCTCCCGGAATGCTGGAAACCCTGAAAGGCTTCAACTACTTGAAAGGGAGAAACGTCCTACACTGTATCCAGGTAGACAATGCGCAGGCAACTTTCCTAGGCATGGAACACAGAGGGATTTCCAAACACAGAAAGGGATTCGTTCTCACTTCGTCCCCAGACTGACAGGAACAAGCTCCTGCGTTCTCTTTCAGGCAGGGAAGAAGCTACAAGCTCGTGTTAAGCACGCAAGGTTTAGTCAGCCAAACGGAATCTCTTCCGCCATCCTCTAGCTAAAAGCAGACAATCTGCCTGTTTGAAAGCCAGTAGTACCTTCATGCCCTGGTATGCAAATTCCCTTTGAAAACCAGGGCATTCAAATCGTTGCTAGCCCAGTGCTCTCCAGCCTTCTCCCACTCACAGAAGATTTGAGAGAGCAGCTTGGGGTGGCGGACTGATTCTTCTAACAAACCTGAAAACTTCAGTCGAGTGAAGACAGCAGCTTGACTGAGAACGCTGTATTTGGCTTTGTCTTTCGTTTGGTGAATGGGGAACTTGCCCTTGCCGCTGACAAACGTTTCGCTCAGCACAACTACCGTTTGGCCTCCTTCGCGTTCCAGAATGGGAGAAGCGCGGCTTGTCTGCTCCTTTAGCGATACAGTTCGTAAGCGGTATTCTCAGCCGCGCAGCACAGACTGCCTCCCGGAATGCTGGAAACCCTGAAAGGCTTCAACTACTTGAAAGGGAGAAACGTCCCACACTGTATCCAGGTAGACAATGCAGTGGCAGCTTTTCTAGGCGTGTAAAACAGAGGGATTTTCAAACACGGAAGGGGAATCGTTCTCCCTTCATCCCCAGACTGACAGCAACAAGCTCTTGCTTTCTCTTTCAGGCAGGGAAGAAGCTACATGCTCGTGTTAAGCACACACGATATAGTCAGCAAAACTGAACGTCTTCTGCCATCCTCCAGCTGAAGGCACACAATCTGCCTGTTTGGCTTTGAAACGCAGTGGTACCTTCATTCCCTGGTATGCAAAGTTCCCTTTGAAAACCGGGGCATTGAAATCCTTGCTAGGCCAGCCCTCGCCATCCTTCTCCCATTCAGAGAAGATTTGAGAACGTAGCTTGTGCTGGGCCGACTGTTTCTTCTTAGAAGACTGAAAACTTCAGTCGATTGAGTAAAGCAGCTTGTAGGAGAACGCTGTATTTCGCTTTCTCTTTCTTTGGGTGAATGGGGAACTTGCACTTGCTGCTAATAAACGTTTACTCAGCACAACTACGGTTTGGCCTCCTTCGCGTTCCAGAATGGGAGAAACGCCGTTTCTCTTCTGCTTTAGCGATACCGTCTGCAGAAAGGTCTGCTCAGCGGCGCAGCACAGAATGCCTCCCGGAATGCTGGAAACCCTGAAAGGCTTCAACTACTTGAAAGGGAGAAACGTCCTACACTGTATCCAGGTAGACAATGCGCAGGCAACTTTCCTAGGCATGGAACACAGAGGGATTTCCAAACACAGAAAGGGATTCGTTCTCACTTCGTCCCCAGACTGACAGGAACAAGCTCCTGCGTTCTCTTTCAGGCAGGGAAGAAGCTACAAGCTCGTGTTAAGCACGCAAGGTTTAGTCAGCCAAACGGAATCTCTTCCGCCATCCTCTAGCTAAAAGCAGACAATCTGCCTGTTTGAAAGCCAGTAGTACCTTCATGCCCTGGTATGCAAATTCCCTTTGAAAACCAGGGCATTCAAATCGTTGCTAGCCCAGTGCTCTCCAGCCTTCTCCCACTCACAGAAGATTTGAGAGAGCAGCTTGGGGTGGCGGACTGATTCTTCTAACAAACCTGAAAACTTCAGTCGAGTGAAGACAGCAGCTTGACTGAGAACGCTGTATTTGGCTTTGTCTTTCGTTTGGTGAATGGGGAACTTGCCCTTGCCGCTGACAAACGTTTCGCTCAGCACAACTACCGTTTGCCCTCCTTCGCGTTCCAGAATGGGAGAAGCGCGGCTTCTCTGCTCCTTTAGCGATACAGTTCGTAAGCGGTATTCTCAGCCGCGCAGCACAGAATGCCTCCCGGAATGCTGGAAACCCTGAAAGGCTTCAACTACTTGAAAGGGAGAAACGTCCCACACTGTATCCAGGTAGACAATGCAGTGGCAGCTTTTCTAGGCGTGTAAAACAGAGGGATTTTCAAACACGGAAGGGGAATCGTTCTCCCTTCATCCCCAGACTGACAGCAACAAGCTCTTGCTTTCTCTTTCAGGCAGGGAAGAAGCTACATGCTCGTGTTAAGCACACACGATATAGTCAGCAAAACTGAACGTCTTCTGCCATCCTCCAGCTGAAGGCACACAATCTGCCTGTTTGGCTTTGAAACGCAGTGGTACCTTCATTCCCTGGTATGCAAAGTTCCCTTTGAAAACCGGGGCATTGAAATCCTTGCTAGGCCAGCCCTCGCCATCCTTCTCCCATTCAGAGAAGATTTGAGAACGTAGCTTGTGCTGGGCCGACTGTTTCTTCTTAGAAGACTGAAAACTTCAGTCGATTGAGTAAAGCAGCTTGTAGGAGAACGCTGTATTTCGCTTTCTCTTTCTTTGGGTGAATGGGGAACTTGCACTTGCTGCTAATAAACGTTTACTCAGCACAACTACGGTTTGGCCTCCTTCGCGTTCCAGAATGGGAGAAACGCCGTTTCTCTTCTGCTTTAGCGATACCGTCTGCAGAAAGGTCTGCTCAGCGGCGCAGCACAGAATGCCTCCCGGAATGCTGGAAACCCTGAAAGGCTTCAACTACTTGAAAGGGAGAAACGTCCTACACTGTATCCAGGTAGACAATGCGCAGGCAACTTTCCTAGGCATGGAACACAGAGGGATTTCCAAACACAGAAAGGGATTCGTTCTCACTTCGTCCCCAGACTGACAGGAACAAGCTCCTGCGTTCTCTTTCAGGCAGGGAAGAAGCTACAAGCTCGTGTTAAGCACGCAAGGTTTAGTCAGCCAAACGGAATCTCTTCCGCCATCCTCTAGCTAAAAGCAGACAATCTGCCTGTTTGAAAGCCAGTAGTACCTTCATGCCCTGGTATGCAAATTCCCTTTGAAAACCAGGGCATTCAAATCGTTGCTAGCCCAGTGCTCTCCAGCCTTCTCCCACTCACAGAAGATTTGAGAGAGCAGCTTGGGGTGGCGGACTGATTCTTCTAACAAACCTGAAAACTTCAGTCGAGTGAAGACAGCAGCTTGACTGAGAACGCTGTATTTGGCTTTGTCTTTCGTTTGGTGAATGGGGAACTTGCCCTTGCCGCTGACAAACGTTTCGCTCAGCACAACTACCGTTTGCCCTCCTTCGCGTTCCAGAATGGGAGAAGCGCGGCTTCTCTGCTCCTTTAGCGATACAGTTCGTAAGCGGTATTCTCAGCCGCGCAGCACAGAATGCCTCCCGGAATGCTGGAAACCCTGAAAGGCTTCAACTACTTGAAAGGGAGAAACGTCCCACACTGTATCCAGGTAGACAATGCAGTGGCAGCTTTTCTAGGCGTGTAAAACAGAGGGATTTTCAAACACGGAAGGGGAATCGTTCTCCCTTCATCCCCAGACTGACAGCAACAAGCTCTTGCTTTCTCTTTCAGGCAGGGAAGAAGCTACATGCTCGTGTTAAGCACACACGATATAGTCAGCAAAACTGAACGTCTTCTGCCATCCTCCAGCTGAAGGCACACAATCTGCCTGTTTGGCTTTGAAACGCAGTGGTACCTTCATTCCCTGGTATGCAAAGTTCCCTTTGAAAACCGGGGCATTGAAATCCTTGCTAGGCCAGCCCTCGCCATCCTTCTCCCATTCAGAGAAGATTTGAGAACGTAGCTTGTGCTGGGCCGACTGTTTCTTCTTAGAAGACTGAAAACTTCAGTCGATTGAGTAAAGCAGCTTGTAGGAGAACGCTGTATTTCGCTTTCTCTTTCTTTGGGTGAATGGGGAACTTGCACTTGCTGCTAATAAACGTTTACTCAGCACAACTACGGTTTGGCCTCCTTCGCGTTCCAGAATGGGAGAAACGCCGTTTCTCTTCTGCTTTAGCGATACCGTCTGCAGAAAGGTCTGCTCAGCGGCGCAGCACAGAATGCCTCCCGGAATGCTGGAAACCCTGAAAGGCTTCAACTACTTGAAAGGGAGAAACGTCCTACACTGAATCCAGGTAGACAAAGCGCAGGCAACTTTCCTAGGCATGGAACACAGAGGGATTTCCAAACACAGGAAGGGATTCGTTCTCACTTCGTCCCCAGACTGACAGGAACAAGTTCCTGCTTTCTCTTTCAGGCAGGGAAGAAGCTACAAGCTCGTGTTAAGCACGCAAGGTTTAGTCAGCCAAACGGAATCTCTTCCGCCATCCTCTAGCTAAAAGCAGACAATCTGCCTGTTTGAAAGCCAGTAGTACCTTCATGCCCTGGTATGCAAATTCCCTTTGAAAACCAGGGCATTCAAATCGTTGCTAGCCCAGTGCTCTCCAGCCTTCTCCCACTCACAGAAGATTTGAGAGAGCAGCTTGGGGTGGCGGACTGATTCTTCTAACAAACCTGAAAACTTCAGTCGATTGAAGACAGCAGCTTGACTGAGAACGCTGTATTTGGCTTTGTCTTTCGTTTGGTGAATGGGGAACTTGCCCTTGCCGCTGACAAACGTTTCGCTCAGCACAACTACCGTTTGGCCTCCTTCGCGTTCCAGAATGGGAGAAGCGCGGCTTCTCTGCTCCTTTAGCGATACAGTTCGTAAGCGGTATTCTCAGCCGCGCAGCACAGAATGCCTCCCGGAATGCTGGAAACCCTGAAAGGCTTCAACTACTTGAAAGGGAGAAACGTCCCACACTGTATCCAGGTAGACAATGCAGTGGCAGCTTTTCTAGGCGTGTAAAACAGAGGGATTTTCAAACACGGAAGGGGAATCGTTCTCCCTTCATCCCCAGACTGACAGCAACAAGCTCTTGCTTTCTCTTTCAGGCAGGGAAGAAGCTACATGCTCGTGTTAAGCACACACGATATAGTCAGCAAAACTGAACGTCTTCTGCCATCCTCCAGCTGAAGGCACACAATCTGCCTGTTTGGCTTTGAAACGCAGTGGTACCTTCATTCCCTGGTATGCAAAGTTCCCTTTGAAATCCGGGGCATTGAAATCCTTGCTAGGCCAGCCCTCGCCATCCTTCTCCCATTCAGAGAAGATTTGAGAACGTAGCTTGTGTTGGGCCGACTGTTTCTTCTTAGAAGACTGAAAACTTCAGTCGATTGAGTAAAGCAGCTTGTAGGAGAACGCTGTATTTCGCTTTCTCTTTCTTTGGGTGAATGGGGAACTTGCACTTGCTGCTAATAAACGTTTACTCAGCACAACTACGGTTTGGCCTCCTTCGCGTTCCAGAATGGGAGAAACGCCGTTTCTCTTCTGCTTTAGCGATACCGTCTGCAGAAAGGTCTGCTCAGCGGCGCAGCACAGAATGCCTCCCGGAATGCTGGAAACCCTGAAAGGCTTCAACTACTTGAAAGGGAGAAACGTCCTACACTGAATCCAGGTAGACAAAGCGCAGGCAACTTTCCTAGGCATGGAACACAGAGGGATTTCCAAACACAGGAAGGGATTCGTTCTCACTTCGTCCCCAGACTGACAGGAACAAGTTCCTGCTTTCTCTTTCAGGCAGGGAAGAAGCTACAAGCTCGTGTTAAGCACGCAAGGTTTAGTCAGCCAAACGGAATCTCTTCCGCCATCCTCTAGCTAAAAGCAGACAATCTGCCTGTTTGACTTTGAAAGCCAGTAGTACCTTCATGCCCTGGTAGGCAAAGTTCCCTTTGAAAACCAGGGCATTCAAATCGTTGCTAGGCCCGTGCTCTCCAGCCTTCTCCCACTCAGAGAAGATTTGAGAGAGCAGCTTGGGGTGGCGGACTGATTCTTCTAACAAACCTGAAAACTTCAGTCGATTGAAGACAGCAGCTTGACTGAGAACGCTGTATTTGGCTTTGTCTTTCGTTTGGTGAATGGGGAACTTGCCCTTGCCGCTGACAAACGTTTCGCTCAGCACAACTACCGTTTGGCCTCCTTCGCGTTCCAGAATGGGAGAAGCGCGGCTTCTCTGCTCCTTTAGCGATACAGTTCGTAAGCGGTATTCTCAGCCGCGCAGCACAGACTGCCTCCCGGAATGCTGGAAACCCTGAAAGGCTTCAACTACTTGAAAGGGAGAAACGTCCCACACTGTATCCAGGTAGACAATGCAGTGGCAACTTTTCTAGGCGTGTAAAACAGAAGGATTTTCAAACACGGAAGGGGAATCGTTCTCCCTTCATCCCCAGACTGACAGCAACAAGCTCTTGCTTTCTCTTTCAGACAGGGAAGAAGCTACATGCTCGTGTTAAGCACACACGATATAGTCAGCAAAACTGAACGTCTTCTGCCATCCTCCAGCTGAAGGCACACAATCTGCCTGTTTGGCTTTGAAACGCAGTGGTACCTTCATTCCCTGGTATGCAAAGTTCCCTTTGAAAACCGGGGCATTGAAATCCTTGCTAGGCCAGCCCTCGCCATCCTTCTCCCATTCAGAGAAGATTTGAGAACGTAGCTTGTGCTGGGCCGACTGTTTCTTCTTAGAAGACTGAAAACTTCAGTCGATTGAGTAAAGCAGCTTGTAGGAGAACGCTGTATTTCGCTTTCTCTTTCTTTGGGTGAATGGGGAACTTGCACTTGCTGCTAATAAACGTTTACTCAGCACAACTACGGTTTGGCCTCCTTCGCGTTCCAGAATGGGAGAAACGCCGTTTCTCTTCTGCTTTAGCGATACCGTCTGCAGAGAGGTCTGCTCAGCGGCGCAGCACAGAATGCCTCCCGGAATGCTGGAAACCCTGAAAGGCTTCAACTACTTGAAAGGGAGAAACGTCCTACACTGTATCCAGGTAGACAATGCGCAGGCAACTTTCCTAGGCATGGAACACAGAGGGATTTCCAAACACAGAAAGGGATTCGTTCTCACTTCGTCCCCAGACTGACAGGAACAAGCTCCTGCGTTCTCTTTCAGGCAGGGAAGAAGCTACAAGCTCGTGTTAAGCACGCAAGGTTTAGTCAGCCAAACGGAATCTCTTCCGCCATCCTCTAGCTAAAAGCAGACAATCTGCCTGTTTGACTTTGAAAGCCAGTAGTACCTTCATGCCCTGGTAGGCAAAGTTCCCTTTGAAAACCAGGGCATTCAAATCGTTGCTAGGCCCGTGCTCTCCAGCCTTCTCCCACTCAGAGAAGATTTGAGAGAGCAGCTTGGGGTGGCGGACTGATTCTTCTAACAAACCTGAAAACTTCAGTCGATTGAAGACAGCAGCTTGACTGAGAACGCTGTATTTGGCTTTGTCTTTCGTTTGGTGAATGGGGAACTTGCCCTTGCCGCTGACAAACGTTTCGCTCAGCACAACTACCGTTTGGCCTCCTTCGCGTTCCAGAATGGGAGAAGCGCGGCTTGTCTGCTCCTTTAGCGATACAGTTCGTAAGCGGTATTCTCAGCCGCGCAGCACAGACTGCCTCCCGGAATGCTGGAAACCCTGAAAGGCTTCAACTACTTGAAAGGGAGAAACGTCCCACACTGTATCCAGGTAGACAATGCAGTGGCAGCTTTTCTAGGCGTGTAAAACAGAGGGATTTTCAAACACGGAAGGGGAATCGTTCTCCCTTCATCCCCAGACTGACAGCAACAAGCTCTTGCTTTCTCTTTCAGGCAGGGAAGAAGCTACATGCTCGTGTTAAGCACACACGATATAGTCAGCAAAACTGAACGTCTTCTGCCATCCTCCAGCTGAAGGCACACAATCTGCCTGTTTGGCTTTGAAACGCAGTGGTACCTTCATTCCCTGGTATGCAAAGTTCCCTTTGAAAACCGGGGCATTGAAATCCTTGCTAGGCCAGCCCTCGCCATCCTTCTCCCATTCAGAGAAGATTTGAGAACGTAGCTTGTGCTGGGCCGACTGTTTCTTCTTAGAAGACTGAAAACTTCAGTCGATTGAGTAAAGCAGCTTGTAGGAGAACGCTGTATTTCGCTTTCTCTTTCTTTGGGTGAATGGGGAACTTGCACTTGCTGCTAATAAACGT
>JASCZL010000120.1:12500-18970 GCA_030035585.1 Dugong dugon
CTCCTCCTCGTCCTCCCCCTCCCCCTCCTCCTCCTCCACGTCCTCCTCCTTCGTCCTCGACCTCCTCGGCCTCCACGTCCTCGGCCTCCTCCTCCTCCTCCTCCTCGTCCTCGGCCTCCTCCTCGTCCTCCTCCTCCGTCCTCGCCCTCCTCGTCCGCCTCCTCCTCGTCCTCCCCCTCCCCCTCCTCCTCCTCCACGTCCTCCTCCTTCGTCCTCGACCTCCTCGGCCTCCACGTCCTCGGCCTCCGTCCTCGTCCTCCTCCTCCGTCCTCCCCCTCCTCCTCCGTCCTCCTCCTCCGTCCTCGCCCTCCTCCTCCGTCCTCGTCGTCGCCCTCCTCCGCCTCCTCCTCCTCCTCCTCCGTCCTCGCCCTCCTCGTCCTCCTCGTCCTCGGCCTCCGTCCTCGTCCTCCTCCTCCGTCCTCGTCCTCTTCCTCTTCCTCCTCCTCCGTCCTCGTCCTCTTCCTCTTCCTCCTCCTCCGTCCTCGGACTCCTCCTCCTCCTCGTCCTCCCCCTCCCCCTCGTCCTCGGCCTCCTCCTCCGTCCTCGCCCTCCTCCTCGTCCTCGGCCTCCTCCTCCGTCCTCGCCCTCCTCCTCGTCCTCCGCCTCCGTCCTCGCCCTCCTCCTCGTCCTCCTCCTCCGTCCTCGCCCTCCTCCTCGTCCTCGGCCTCCTCCTTCGTCCTCGCCCTCCTCCTCGGCCTCCCCCTCCCCCTCCTCCTCCTCCACGTCCTCCTCCTCTGTCCTCGTCCTCCTCGTCCTCCTCCTCCGTCCTCGCCCTCCTCCTCGTCCTCGGCCTCCTCCTCGGCCTCCCCCTCCCCCTCCTCCTCCTCCACGTCCTCCTCCTTCGTCCTCGCCCTCCTCCTCGTCCTCCGCCTCCGTCCTCGCCCTCCTCCTCGTCCTCCTCCTCCGTCCTCCCCCTCCTCCTCGTCCTCGGCCTCCTCCTCGTCCTCCGCCTCCGTCCTCGCCCTCCTCCTCGTCCTCGGCCTCCTCCTCCGTCCTCCGCCTCCGTCCTCGCCCTCCTCCTCGTCCTCGGCCTCCTCCTCCGTCCTCCTCCTCCGTCCTCGCCCTCCTCGTCCGCCTCCTCCTCGTCCTCCCCCTCCTCCTCGTCCTCGGCCTCCTCCTCCGTCCTCCTCCTCCGTCCTCGCCCTCCTCCTCCGTCCTCGTCCTCGTCCTCCTCCGTCCTCCCCCTCCTCCTCCTCCTCCTCCTCGTCCTCCTCCTCCGTCCTCGGACTCCTCCTCCTCCTCGTCCTCCCCCTCCTCCTCGTCCTCGGCCTCCTCCTCGTCCTCCGCCTCCGTCCTCGCCCTCCTCCTCGTCCTCCTCCTCCGTCCTCCCCCTCCTCCTCGTCCTCGGCCTCCTCCTCCGTCCTCCTCCTCCGTCCTCGCCCTCCTCCTCCGTCCTCGTCCTCGGCCTCCTCCGTCCTCCCCCTCCTCCTCCTCCTCCTCCTCGTCCTCCTCCTTCGTCCTCCGCCACCACCTCCACCATCTCCAACCGTCTTCCCCGCCTGGCGGGTGCCACGGCTATCGGCAGCGGGGGCGCCGAAGACAACGTGTGCCCTTGTGGTTTCTGTTGCGACGGATTCTCCTCCTGACGTTGGACGCGAAGTTTCTCCGCTCCGGTCCTGGCCTGCCCGGTCCGTCCATCCATCCATACACACGTCCGAGGGGGCGTGTGTTCGATGGACCGCGGATGACGACGGGGGCTTCCTGTCCGTCTGAGAACACACATAGCGGGCACCCGGAAAGTTTGCCAAGTCCTCGCCCCCCACCCCCCCGGGCACACCCCCCACCCCAGCCCCAGCACGCGTGAACCCATGTCCCCGCTCCACCTCCCCCGCGCCCCACCCACAGACCCCACGACGGACGCCCGCCCGGGAGCCGCTGGAGGTCTCGCGATGGTCCCGGAGGCGCCGTTCTTCTGAGTCCGCCGGCGAGCCCAGAAGCCGACCCCTCCTGCCGGCACGCCGGAGGGTCTCCGGGTGGGCGTCGGGCGGGCGGGCGGCCGGCCCGCGCCTCCCTCCGCTCCACCGCACCGAGTGCGGCCTGGCTCCCGAGAGCGAGCCTCGCAGGCCTCCGTGAGATGTTTTCCCAGTCTTCCCGCGAGCCGATCCACTCCGTACCGGCTTTGGGACGGTGTTGCCGGCCGGCTGGCCGGCCCCTGTTACGCCTGTCCACGTCGCAGGACAATTCAAAGCAAGAGAAACGGAACTCAGGGGGTGGGGTGGGTTGGGGTGGGGGTTTCGTTTTCATGTAGGCCGGCGGCAAACCCACAGCTGAGAAAACTGTCTGCCCGTTCGACCTTTTCCGCGCGTACGGCTCAGTGCCGGGGACGACCGTGGAAAAAGAAAGGTCGCCGAGTCTGCCCGGGAGGCCCGGAGCCCGTCCGTACGTGCTTGGGGAGGGCGTCCCCAGCCGGCCCCTGTTTGCCTGCCTGCACGCCGGCCCTCCCTCCCCCCCCCCCCCCCCCCGTCTGCGTGCGACCCGAGACGATTAAGAGAACGAAAACGAAACCCTCGGCCGGTGGCTGGCCTCTCTGTCTCGATCTTGTCGGTTGCGGCCGTATCCATAGCGACGGGAACCACGTCCGCACGTCCGACCCTTGCGGACGAGCTCCCTCCTGCCCCTGGTGACCGACCGCTCATCCGGCCCTTTCGGGCGCCCCCGGCGGTCGCACGTCGCTCCCGAGAATTTCCCCCGGCGGTCGAGGGGAGTCCGTCCCCCCCCCCCCGGGAAGGGGGACCCAGGTGGAGCCGCTCGGCCGACCCGACCCGTGCCGTGGCCGGCCCCGCCGTCTTCCGACCGGGGGCCCCGCTGCGCCCACAAACGTGTTCGGCGGTGTTGGGGGGTGGGGTGGGGGCGGGGGGTGGGGGGCGGCGGGCTGGGGAGGGACGCCGAGACGAGGCCGGGCGCCCCGGCGCCCGGCGACGCGCCCTCGCCGGCCGGCGATCCAGATCCGTCCCGCTGCCCGCCGCTCGCGCCGGTTGTCCGCCGCCGCCTTTTCTGGACGGTTTTCCTCCGGAGCTCCGGCGCCGAGGAGACGGACGAATTTCCCTAAGTACGTCCCGGCTCCCGGACCACCCCCCCCACCCCACCCGGCCGCGCCCCCGGCCCCGCCCCCCCCCCCCCCCGGACGCCCAGGCCCCCGTGACTTGTCTCCGAGTCCGCCCGTGAGCCGGTCCGTACCGGCTTCGGGAGGGCGTCGTCCCCTGCCGCCTGGCTCCTGTGGGTTTGCCTGCCTGCCTTCCTGCCTACGGGATGGCAAGTGATCCGGCTGCGTGCGCTGGACGACGGGTCGAGGCGGGAAGGGGAAGGGGGGCCCACGTGGAGCCGCTCGACCGACCGGACCCGTGCCGTGGCCGACCCCGTGGTCTTCCGACCCGAGGCCCCGCGGCGACGGAGGTGGGTGTGTGTGTGTGTGTGGGGACGGAGGTGGGGGTGTGTGTGGGGGGGGGGGTGTGCGCGTGTACGTCCGAGCGTGTGTGTCCGTGTCCGTGTGCGTGCGTGTGGGTGCGTGCGTGTCTCTGTGGGTGTGTTTCGGGGGGTGGGGGCTGTTGTCGGGCCGGTGGTGGTGTGTGGGGGGGGGGGGGGGTGCCGGGGCGAGGCCGGGCGCCCAGCCGCCCGGCGATGCGCCCTCGCCGGCCTAGCGATCCAGATCCGTCCCGCTGCCTGCCGCTCGCGCCGGTTGTCGGCCGCCACCTGGCGGCCGCTTACTGTATCGTTTCCCTTCGGAGCTCCGGCAGCGACGACATGGGAAGCGATCCGGCCGCGCTGGCCGGGACGCCCTTCCAGGACGCCGGCGTCGCCGGCAGGATCGTGCCGGCCGCTGTGGGGCGGCGGCGCCAGAGGCCTTTCCCGGGATTGTATCTGCAGGTATCTGTGGCTGCGGCCGCCGCCGCCCTCCCGGGCGCTGTTCGGCGGGCCGCCTGCCCGGGTCGACCAGCCCATGACGGTCCCCCACCGCCCCGGGTCGGATCCGCGCGGACCGAACCGAGACGTCGCAGACGGATGAGCGGGAGAAGGCAGTCCCGGCCCCCCCCCCCCCCCCCCACGCCCCCGGGGCCGGTCGTTCCCCCCTTCCCTCGCGTGCCACGGTCTTCCCCGGGGCCCTCGGCCCGCGGAGGTGCGGCTTGGCCCGCGGAGGGCGCCACGGGCCCGTCCGCGGTCCCGCGAGGGGCTCGGACCGTCGCAGGCGCCACCCGACGATTTCTCCAAGTCCCCCTCCGGGGGTCCCCGACCCGTCCCCGACCCGACCCGACCAGACCCGACCCGTCCCCGTGGCGGCCCTTGGAGGCCCCCTCTCTCCGTCGCCCCGTCACGCGGGTCGACCAGAGGGGCCCGGGAGCTCCGCGGGCTGGGGCCGATGGGGTTCGTGCTACGGACCGATGGCCGGGCCGCAGTTTCGAGGAGGCCGCTGTGGCGAGCAGCTCTCTCCCGCCTCGGGGCGGGGTGTTTCTTTCGCCAGAAATGGGCGTTTTGGGCCAGCAGATTGGTGCTGACACGCTCTCCTCCGGTGGCTCTCGCCGGGGAGACGGCGACCCTGGACTCCGTCGAGGTTGCGGGCTACCGACGGCCCGCACGCGCGCCTCTCCGCGCCCGCTTGAGCCGCCCGCCCGGGGCCCGTGCGCCGGCTCTCGCGCGTCCAGGGTGCCCGACCGCGCGGTGCCTCCTCCGGCCTCCAGTGCCCGAGGGCGGCGGGGCGCGGGCGTCGCGGGTCCTCTAACCCGCGCGTCCCGTCCCCGCCGCAGGCACCCGGGGTGGCCGCGACGTTAAGTTCCACTGACCCCAGCTCGCTCTCTCCTCCTGTGGCTCCGCGCCACGCGTGTCAGGCGTTCTCCCCGTGGGGTCTGTCCGGCCACCCGTCTGCAGCCCCGGCGGGGCTGGCGAGGCGGAAAGCGGGCCCTCTCTCCGTCTCTCCGACGCTGTCCTCGCCCAGCTCCAGCCGGGGCGCTCGCCTCTTTGTCTGGACTCTCGGACGCCGCCCTCCCTCCCGTCTTGGCCGGACCGATGTGGTGCCGTTGCGTTCTCCCGGGCCGGGCCTAAGCCGCGCCGGACGAGGGACGGACATCCGTGACGGATGGGACCGCTCTTCTCGCTCTGCCCGCGGGCCCCCTCGGCGCTCCACCCCTCCTGCCGCTGGCGGTGGGTGGGAGGCGCCGAGGGGTGCGGAACCCGGCCCGACCTCGCCCGCTTGTCCCACCTTTCCCGGCCCCGGCGCCGGTGGTGGCGCTGGCGGGGTCCTCTGACCGAGCGGCCGTGCCCCGCTCGTCCCGCTTGCTGCCTCGTGCGCGGCCTTCCCCGCGGTGGCGAGGGCCGTGCCGCCCGCCGCGCCGTGCGCCCCCCCGGGTTGCGCGAGCGCGCCGCGAGCGGCCCTTTGCGGTGCCCCTGGAGCGCTCCAGGTCGTCCCCCAGGTGCCCGAGGCCGAGCGGCGGTGTCCTCCCCGTTCCCAGCCACCCCTCCGGTCGCCGCTCCCACGTGTGGGGTGTGCGGTGGAGCCTCCGAGCGCGGACAGAGACGGCCGGCGCAGAAAAGGGGGGTCGAGTCGGTAAGAGCAAGGCACGCCTCGCGTGAGAGGGCCGCTCGAGAAAGGGCCCGCGTGCCTGGTGCTGGCCGAGACCCGCGTGAGGCGTGCGAGAGCGCGACGGGGGCCGCGTGCCGCGTCCGTTGGTGCCGCGTGAAGTCGCCCTTGTGCGGGGGGGGCCTCTGGCCGCGTAGTCGCGAATGAGCGCCCCCCGCCCCCCCCCGGGGACACATAAGGTCACGCGCTATCCGCGTCGCGCGCCCGCGAAGCGTCGCCCTAGAGTGCGGCACCCCTCTACCGAGGGAGCCCGGGCGCGTCGGGCCTCGCTCGGCGGGCGGCTCTCGTCGACGTGAGCCGCGCGCGCGCCACGGCTCGTCGGAGCTCGTGGGTGCCGCGTAGCCGCGGAGGCCCTCCGTTTCCTCGAAACCGGCTCTGGTGAGGCGAGGAAGAGAAAAGGACGCGACCTTCCGAGGCCCTCGGTCGCCGCCGCGGTGCTCTCTGTTCCCTCCTCGCACGACTGAAGGGCGCGGGCGGCGCGAAAGAAGGCAGCACGCGCGCCCGGGCGAGGCGGGTCGCCGAGCGCCTGAGGCGGGGCCGGGCTCCTGTCCCGGCCGCGAGCGCTCGCGGCCTTCGTCCCCGCCGCCGCTTACCAATACCGCAGACCCCCCTCTCGCAACCCGCCACCCCGTGGGCGCCCGCGAGCGCCCGGCGGGGGGCGCGCTGGGTGGGGGCGACCCGTCCTCGGTGAGAAAGCCTTCTCTAGCCATCCCGGAGGGTGCCTCGGGGGTACCGCATCCCCCGGACGCCGCCCCTCCTCCTCCTCCTCCTCCTCCGTGCGCGTAGCCACCCCGTCGTGGCTCGGAGGCAGAGCCCCTCTCCCTCTCGGGAGGGGTCCGCCGGCCCCGCGGTGGGGCCGCGCGCCGCTCTTCGCCTAACCGCGGCCCGCGCCTCCCCCCGT